>JALBCR010003542.1:0-174638 GCA_030710515.1 Abscondita cerata | reverse complement strand
TACACTCATGAAATTTAAAACTTGGACACCACAATTTCTGTAAACAAAAGTTTGCACATTGTGAAGCGGGCTTAAGGGTATCATTTACAATTCTAACAGCAGGTAGTCTCAGCAGGGGTTATCTTATAGAAGGACTGTAGAATGAATCATTACACTAAGCACGTTTTAGAAAATAGGTAATTTACGTTGCTTACTTAATTTTTTCTTTAAAGAATATATTTGAAGGTATCGCTAATTAAACACCATAGCTCGATTAATTATCGAATCAAAATTTTGTTTAGGAAATGTTTACAAAATAAAATTAGAAATAATTTTGATTTAAAAAACGTCTACAAGCAATAACTTTTAAATTAAATCAAAAACTAAACATGGTTATTTGGGTTGACTGATTATTACTTATTTTTAAATAAATCTAACCTACTAATTATTGTAAGTTATTAAAAAATCATTAAACTCTCTATTCATAATATTTAGTCCTTACAAAATGTATATTTTATGACGTTTCATTTTTTCTGTAGTTAATATAAAAGTGAAAATAAAAACTAAGGCAATTCTTATTGTCAACGTATATATTTAGTTTTTGACAAGAATTTATTACATAATTATAATTAAGATACCAAGTTATAGTTTAAAATTAAATGAAAACTTTTTTTTTAAATAAAGGTATTACTATATAAATAAATATAAGAAATCAATAATGGGTGTGACCTCCATTATTATTGATACATTCTTGGAGGCGTCTGCTCATTGACGCTATCAAGGTATCAATATAATTAATATTAATCGTTTCCCATGCGGTATCAATGGCTGCAATTAGTGCATTACGGTTGCGCACAACCTGCGAAGTATAGGGTCATCATATCGATAGTTAATTATCGAATGTTCCAAGAAAATATGTGTAAATAGTAAATGGAATTTACTAACGTAACGTTAAGTCGTTAATTATAGTTACATAACTCTCCTTTCATAAGATATAGTTCATATTAATATGCTTATTGTAAAGCTTCGTACACACCTGAACAACAAACCGAGGAACAAACAGAACAACGAACCGAACGGCAATCGGAACATTAATTTGGACGGTGCTACGTACGAATTTTAGAACAGATTCGCAGTCCTGATTGTTCCACGAACGGTTTGCGGCGTTCCCGCAACTTGTCGGTTTTTCTCCGACATCAAAGAAAATGCGCGCGAATGCGTTTGCAGGTTTGGACGAATCTAAACAAAACGGCGAACAAACTTATGCGGGAGAATTAAATTATTTATTTTGTCCTCCTTTTGTGGGTTTGTTGTGTTTTAGGTAATATTATGGAGTTGACAGAAGAAAAATGTTTTAAATTAATCAGTGTTTAAGAATGCAAGAAAAAAATGATGTCCCTATTAGCATCATTTGGGCGGGAAATTTCCAAAAAAAAAAGCGAAGTAAATTATAATTTTTACTCTTCTTTGTGCGTAAAATTTGGTTGGCACTATCTTCTTGTTTTCCGCAATTTTCTCTTCTCAATAATAAATATATATGAACTGAAAACTACTGAAAATAATTATGGGAACAGCACAAACGTTCCGTTTGTTGTTCGGATTGTGGAAATCATAAAAGATCGTTTGTCGTTCTGTTTGACTTTCGGTTCGTTGTTATGTTTGTTGCTCGGTTTGTTGTTCAGGTGTGTACGAAGCTTTACAACTTAAGCAACAATTTTTTGGCGAATAAAGATTAGTTTGTGATGTAATATTAGAAACACAATTTTATATCATATCAAATTTATGAACAACTTAAAAACCAAGAACGTTTATGTTATTGGCTAAAGAAATTAATAATAAGGAAAAAGCGCAAATTGCAGTGTAAATACCAATAAATAAAGTAAGAAATGTAAATTCCATTTTAGTTTAAAATTTCAAGTGTTGTGAAAATGCCACCTCATCTCGGTGCTGATTTGAAAGCGCGGATTGTTTCGGAATTAGCGGCGGGCCGTAGCGTGCGTGAAATTTCACGTATGTTAGATATACCAAAAAGCACCGTAGGGCATTACCGAGTAAAATGGAATCTTGAACACACTTTGGAAAGAGCCATCGGAAGTGGTAGACCTAAAGTATCTACACGTGCTCAAGATCTCGAGTTGTTTCATTACGTAACAGAACAACCATTTGCTACATACCCAGGGCTATAGCAGATACACATTTTCCCGGATGCCGTATAACTGCAAAAAAGATTAAAGGAGATGGGAATAAAGAAGTATAATGCTGCTGCGAAAGAAGTTCTCAGTGACGAAAATATGAGACGTCGTCTGGAATTTGCAAGGCGATATGTGAACGAACCTTTGGAATTTTGGAATCGAGTGATTTTTAGCGACGAAAAACGTTCAATAGCCGCAACGATGGACCACTAAAAGTTTTTAGAATGGAAGGAACTCGTTACGAAAATAATCACATATGTCCTAAAAACGAAGTGGTTATTTTTCTGTGAATGTGTGGGTTGGGTTAGCGCGGGGGGTCCAGGAGTTTGTTGGGCTATCGATGGACGTCTTGATTCTGCTGCGTATTTAGATATTTTGGAAACTATTATGAAACCTTCAGTCGAAGTGTTTTATCCAGACGAAGATTATATTTTCCAACAAGTAAGTATTCTTATTTCACTATACTTTCTCCAAAAATAGTTCGGGATCTGTTGAATTAACATTTTCATAATGTATTTTTGTTGTTAAAGGACAACGCCCCTATTCATACTTCGCGGGTTGTGCGCAATTGGATACGAGAAAATAACTTGAGCTGTTACCCTGGCCAGCAAAAGCCCAGATTTTAACATTATCGAAAATGTTTGGGCTCGAATACTTGCTGTTATCCGAAGACAACAAGGGCCAAATTTTATACCAGTAAACCGTAATGCACTAATTGCAGCCATTGATACCGCATGGGAAACGATTAATATTAATTATATTGATACCTTGATAGCGTCAATGAGCAGACGCCTCCAAGAATGTATCAATAATAATGGAGGTCACACCCATTATTGATTTCTTATATTTATTTATATAGTAATACCTTTATTTAAAAAAAAGTTTTCATTTAATTTTAAACTATAACTTGGTATCTTAATTATAATTATGTAATAAATTCTTGTCAAAAACTAAATATATACGTTGACAATAAGAATTGCCTTATTTTTATTTTCACTTTTTATATTAACTACAGAAAAAATGAAACGTCATAAAATATACATTTTGTAAGGACTAAATATTATGAATAGAGAGTTTAATGATTTTTTAATAACTTACAATAATTAGTAGGTTAGATTTATTTAAAATAAGTAATAATCAGTCAACCCAAATAACCATGTTTAGTTTTTGATTTAATTTAAAAGTTATTGCTTGTAGACGTTTTTAAATCAAAATTATTTCTAATTTTATTTTGTAAACATTTCCTAAACAAAATTTTGATTCGATAATTAATCGAGCTATGGTGTTTAATTAGCGATACCTTCAAATATATTCTTTAAAGAAAAAATTAAGTAAGCAACGTAAATTACCTATTTTCTAAAACGTGCTTAGTGTAATGATTCATTCTACAGTCCTTCTATAAGATAACCCCTGCTGAGACTACCTGCTGTTAGAATTGTAAATGATACCCTTAAGCCCGCTTCACAATGTGCAAACTTTTGTTTACAGAAATTGTGGTGTCCAAGTTTTAAATTTCATGAGTGTATATTGGATGAAATTCATTCAATGATGTTTAAAAAGAAATGAAAAGTCGATATTATTGCGGTTTGAACTGAATGATTGATGGATTTTTATGTAAATAGTCATATGCCATTTAATTTATCATAATATTATAGTTTTGCAACTGTCAAAGATACAAATGTTCAGTAATACCTAAATCCGCTAACCTTTTATTCAACAGACACAATTTAAAAAATTAAGAAACGCAGAAAATTTCTGGTCAGCAACTACATTTATGATTATTTAATTAGTTTGAAAACATGTTGATCGAATCATCATGATTGCTCAAAACATAGTAGAATTTTTATTAGTTACGACATACAGCGCATGCATTGATTTTTAATAGATTTCATAAACGATGAGTCACACCTAACTTTCGTGAATCCCACCTCTTAAGTAATACTTTAATCATAAGTAGTGTGGTATATCGATTTTTGAAATCCTCGATCATGACAAAAAATCTCGTGTGTATATAAAATTAGTAAGAGGAAAAGTTTTACAAGCTCACAAGGGCGGCATCTCCATTTTAAAAGAAGTAAACAGGATCGTGCAATAAATCTACGGTCCCAACCTGCCTTAATAGAGTATTATCACCACGAAAAAAAACCCGTTAATAATGAATAGTTCTACATAAAATAATGATGTTGTCAATTAATTAAACTAGTATAAATTTAACGATCATGAAAAAATTTAAACAATAAAAAGGGAGGCTGTTGACGATTAATATGTGAAAATCTTGCAATGACCAAAACCCCCAAAATGTTCTTTATGATTGTGTTTAATATATGATTTACCAATTGTCCCAAAACCTAATTGCAATCTTCAAAAATTAGCAATGAAGAATTATGCCCCCGATTCGAGAAAACACAGTTTAAAGAAAGTTGCTAAAAATGTAATTTTCAATAACTATTCATCATTTTCTATCTCAGTAATTTTGCATATTGTATCAAAATCGTCGTTAAAAAGTAATACATACCATTGGGTGGCAGAGGGGGGCCCTAAATATTGTTAATTAATTAATAATTTAAACCAGCAAAAAGTTTTATTTTATACAACTTTTTAAAAGTAAGTTAATGATAATGAATAGTAAAACTTTTCAGGGAAATGATGGATAATTTGTTACGTAGCCAGATTGTAATTAATGGACAAATAATTAAGTATTAAACAGCCAACTTCGATATAAAAGAAAGTTTTGGGAGAAAGATCAAAGAGTGCTGATAATTATAATTAATAAATTAGCATTTACTACAGATGTCGTGTAAAATTTTAAGAGATGATTCTTTGATGCACTTTTGGTGGCTAGAGGCACAAACCTCTCCCTGGAAAAGTTACGGACCCCTTAAAGATTAGAAAAACAGTTGTTTTATTTCCTGTATATTAAGCTAAGGACAAGAAACTTGGTAAATATTATTTGTCAATAAAACTACATGTTTTAAAATTTTTTCAACCCTATACCTAATAGTATGAGGGCGGGGATGAATGAAATTAGATAAACATTTGATTAGACCTTAAGAAAATACCTCTGTTTGTTTATCTTTGTCAAGAAATACTTGCATTTATTTTCTTCTGTAGCAAATAGGATTTTCAAATAAAATATAGAAACAAAAGTTAGTAAATGGGCAGGTTTTTGGGAGGATTAATAAATTTTACGAAAAAAATATTAGTATTAGTATTAGCGTTATTATAACATTAAAGGATATATGTTTCTCTTTTGGCACCAGCAAAGAAAAGATCCACCCATATTAGACAATATCACAGCAGCACTGCATATAATAAAATATGCATATAATTAAAAAACCGAGTCTATATTTGTATTCAAAATTCATTTATGTTGTAAAAAGGCGGGGTTAATTAACATTAATTTAATTTTTTTTAAACATTTTGGATGATAGGGGCTTCTACTATTAACTGGAATTGTATTATAAAATCCCAGGCTCTAGTGGGGGGAAGTTTGAGGAGATTTTGCAATCGCCTTTGTGGAGGTAGTGTTAAATCATCTAATGAGCGAGGGTGATAATTTCAGGAACTCGATCGTAGCGTTCTGTAACGTTCGGGGAAAATTATGTTTCACGAATGGGGGATATTTTGTATCCATGGAAAGATGGAACAGCGCATACACTGATTTAATATTGATTTTGGCAAGAAGAAAATCAAGAAACTGATTTTATTAACATTTGTGAACATGTAGGGGTGGAAACATTAAATCAGCTTTCCCTCAAAGAATAACGTTTACAAGTTCAACATGTCTGGACAACATTTTAATTAATTCTACTACGAGTTATAGCGAATTTTCAAATTCAGTCCTTCTTTATCAGATCACAATGCTTCTACTTTTGAGATACAACACAAACCAACACAACATAATGAACAGGCCTATATCCGGAGATATAAACAGGCATATTAGCTAAAGAAATATAAATTTTTTCATGTAGTTGGTTCAATGTCAAATTGGTAAGAATAAAGATAATGGTAATACGAACACTGTTTTGAAAATTTCTTTTCATGTAATTTAAACAATGCTTAATGGATTCCTTCCACTGAAGAAAACGAAGCTAAAACTAAATAATGTACTAGCTATTCAATGGTTCAATCAGAAAGTAAATATATGCGTGATACCTCATTTGATAACTGAATTATGACAAATTGCAAAACCACGGATTTAAAAAGGATAAAAAACGTTATATAAAAGAAGCTTACGTATTGCTATTTTGCGTTACAACCCAGTAACGACTCTGAGTGGATGAATGTGTATTCGATAAAGCGGTATTTAAATCAAACAATTGTTAAAATTCAGTTAAATAGGTACTTCAAAAACTTAACGTTGAATTTAACACTAAAGTAAAAAATTATTTTAAGAAGTTTTATACGTGGACATCTGGGTCATATACATTAATTTATCATAATATTATAGTTTTGCAACTGTACAAATATATAAATAAATTATAATTATTATAAGTTCCCACAACCTTTATTCAATGACACAATTTAAAAAATGAACAGAAAACCAGAAAATTTCTGGTCAAAAAACAACACATTTATGATTATTTTAATTAGTTTGAAACAGCTGATCTAACTGGATTGACATATTGCACAAAAATTGACAGTAGGAATTATTTATTAGTTACGACATACGAGCGCCGGATTGATGCATACGATTTGTAACGATGAGTCATACCTAAAATCCGGTGAATCCGACTCTAAAGTAAACTTTTGACTATGAGAGAGGCGTGGTATATCGATTTTTTGAGATCAACTGATCATGACAAAAATATCGTGTATATAAAACATGTAATATACTACGTTCCTTTACAATGGCGTATATCTACATTAAAGTAAACAAAGATCGTGTACACTTACGGTCCCCACCTCCCTTACGAGAGCATTATCAATTTGGGTTACAACTCAACAATAAATAGTTCTACATAAAATAATGATGATGTCAATTAATTAAACTAGTATAAATTTAACGATCATGAAAAAATTTAAACACAAAATATACAAGCGACGATTAATACATGAACGTCTGCAATGGCCAAAAACTAATAACATTCTTACGAGTGTATTTTACACATGAGATTTACCAATTTTATCCAAAACCTAATATAAAATCTCTCATAAAACTAGCAAGAAGAACTATGTTCTAGATTTCGAGAAATAGAAGTTTAAATAGAAGTTGTTAAAAATGTAATTTACCATAATTATTCGATTACCTACTTCAGTAATTTCTTATTGTATCAAAAATTGTCTCAAACAAAATAATACATAATTAACTTAGAAAGTGTTATGCTAAATATTTTTAATTAATTAATAAATTTAAACCAAAAAGTTTTATTTATACAACTTTTGAAGTAAGCGGAAGCTGATAATTTAATAAAAACTTTTTCTGCGAAATCATAGATTAATTTTTAGTGATGTGAGCTGATTGTAATTAATCTACAAAAATTAAGCAAAAATGTTTAACTTCATAAATGAAAGTTTTTTTAGAAAAGATCAAGTTATCTTAATTATAATTTATAAATTAGCATTTATACAGAGTGTAAAAATTTTAGAGATGATTCTGTGATGAAAATTAAGGTGGGTATATATTACAAACCTCTCCCTGGAAAAGTTACACCCTCTAAAGATTAAAAACCAGTTGTTTTTATTTCCTGTAGCTAAGGACAAAAACTTGGTAAATATTATTTGTCAATAAAACTACATGTTTTAAATATTTTTCAACCCTGGTACCTATCAGTATTATTGTTTTTATGAATGTCATTGCAAAACACTACTAGACCTTAAGCAAAATACCCTCGCGTTAGCTTATCTTTTGAAAATACATTGCATTTATTTTTTTTCTCGTAAATGCTTCAGTTTTCTAACAAATATAGATATAAAAAAAGTTAGTAAATGAAGTAGGTTTTTTGCCGTTTTAAAAAAATTTTTACGAAAAAAAATATCTTAGGTTGACTATTTCAACCCTTTCTGAAGCATACTTCAGGATTGAAAAAAATACAAAATATTGAGTTTTATTGACAAATAATATTTACCAAGTTTCGTGTCGTTAGCTTAATTTATAGAGAAACTAAAAAGAAAAACTTTTTGTTTCGGAAGGGTAAAACTTTTCGGGGGAAAGATTTAAAAAAAAAATATTTTCATCCCTTAAAATTTTTTCGGTGTTATTTATACCCTCTGTATAATTATTATACAAAATTCTAGTCTTTGTCCGAAAAACAAAGTACTCGTGATATTTGGAATTGACTGTACTACACATTTCATTTCGATATTTAACGTATTTGTGTAAAAAAATGTTTGTATTTTCTTTATTAACATTTGAAAATTGTTTGTTAATGTCTGTACATCTATAACGGGCGACAAATAATACGTCTACGTTTTAAGAAATCGATGCTCGGTGCATTGTACGACAACCACATGTGGTAATACGTAATAGTTTTATTTATGCTGACATTGAAATATGGAACGGCGTTGCGACGCTTTCCTGTTCAATTTTGATTCCATAGCAACCTTGGCATCAAAACAGTATCGCCGCAGATACACAAGCGAAATATCACTAATTCGTATTGTGATACTTCAGTCGAGCACGGAACATCAGAAAGTGAATATTTTGAATGTACTACTACTAATTATATCAGTCATGTGCTTTCGGTTAGTGAATATTGAGTGCATGAATCTAATTAATCAGTGTTTTTGATTTTTGTTTCTAAAATCATAAGTGATGGTCACAGAAAACCCGGTGGGTATTTTTTACCTTTACTTTGAAATATCTGTTGAGCTTATTTAATTTATCACTTCTGTGCAATTTATTAAAATATATATATATATGTACCTACATACACACAAAAATTTGCAAAAGTAAATTTGTTTATTGTCGACCTTAATAACATTACGTAAAGCGATTATAAATAGATATATGAACAAATATCTAGTTGCACCAATTGTATTAGATCGAATTATTTTCGAAAAGTTCATTTTAGAAATCGATTTTTTTCTCGACACGTCCTTGTGTTGCCTTTGTTTATTTAAGGATTTTTGAAGTAGTGTCTAAAAGTGAATGCGACGATGACATAATTTTTATTATGCACCATCTAAATTTTGCTAATTTATGTTTAAAGTGGCCCAATTTAATTTTAAAGGAGATGCGTTTTTAATGGCGGGTCGAAAGAACAAATTCTTTTAATTTTTGAATTTCATGGTGCAAAAATATTCATTATTACAAAATTTTAATTCCGCTTTTACCGAAAATTTCTAATTTTATCCCAATTTTGTTGAAGTTTATACTTTCATGTGTGAAACTTAATCCAAGTTTAATATGATTAGGGTTTGTGACGTAATGAAGATTAAGGAGCTGTTAAAGGAAGTGCCATTTCAAGTAGTGCTTTATACGTGATCCTTTTGTATTAGACCCTTGTAATTTGACTTCGTTTAATGTTGTTAAAGGATAACGTTGTCGTAGAAAAATGTTTAAAATTACAAAGCCAAGCTCAAACCGAGATTGGGTGAAAAATAAAATCACACTGCAGTGTTAATTTTCACAGATTTTAGATTTCGTCTACGAAGGGAATTGGAATTTTAAAACAAGCCCTTATATCATACAATATGTAACGTTAACGTCAAAAATTCAATTCGGTGCACGTACATTTTATAGTGACGTCGTAAAACGAAATGTGCCCTGGAAGGTAAAGCATTAACGACAATGCTTGTAAAAGAAAATTTAATGATTCCGAGAAGCGGTTAAGAAATTGTGTCGAAATTATATTGTAATTACGAAATGGGGCACTATAATTAAAGAAAAAAAATTGAAGTTCATTAAGGACTGCATAATGTATTCTTAAGCAATAAATTTTCTCAAACAAATTTGGCACAATTTTAGCAAAAGTCCAATGCCGAATAAATTTGCGTGTGGTCGAAAACTTAGAAGTGATGTCATGACATTAAAAATTAATTTTCATTGTATAACTTATGCGACCACGCAAAAACGTAAAATTGGAACGAACTGTAGTAAGAAAAACTATGGGGGGAAATTTCAGCGTTCGTGCAATCCTCGAAGACGATTTTGTTTATTACTTTAAGACGTTGTTATTAAGTTCAACGACCGAAACAACAAAAAATCTATGTGAAGCCTTTTCTATGTTTATAAAAGAAAATTAGATGTTATTTTTAAGTTTGTTACCATTAATAGTGTATTTATGTGTTTTGTAATTTGTCTTAAAAGTAACATTACTGATTTAAGGTGTATTTAAAAGCATTAGTAGATTACTGATCGTCCGAATCAATAATTTCAACATCAATTAATTTAAATTACAAAGAATTTTGAAAAAACTGTATTTTGTAAATTTTAATTTTATTTTTTAAATTAATCATTTCCTAGCAGAACAAAAAGCATCGTAATTCGTAAATTATTTATCGAAGAAAACCATCTTTTAAAAAAGTGACTTTTTAGAGTCCCGAAGGCTTCTAGGCTTCTGTATTCATTTCACAATAAGTTTAAAAAAAAGTCATAAAATCATAGTAACTGTCCAATATACTTAATTAATTTTGATATTAGAGCATTGATTATAAAATTATAATCAATGATTACAGTTTCTTTAAGAACTTACTCTCTTAGTCCCAGTAACCAAATTGAACATGTGTTGATTGACATTTTTTCTAATACAAACCTACGCAACTTTAACTCAGTTAGAAAATGACTCAGCACCGGATGGATATCCACCGCTCTTGATATCTTTTACACAGTCCTCAACAAAATCCAGCGATAACTCTGGAAGTGTTTGTATTCTCTAAAGGCATTTATGGGAGTATAAACTTCTATCTTAACAACATTAATTAGGTAAACACTTTTGAATCTCTTGATGTAAATTCTTAGGTAGAAATTTTATATAAATAAGCACATACAAATATCGACACATTTGTTCCAAAAAAAAAGTCTTCAGTTACTAACATGTCTTATACACATTTGTTTTCTACTGAGACAGTAAAAAATATCAAAGCAAATAAGCGGCCATACATAAAAGCCAAATTATTAATAGTACTTATAAGTGGAACCGTTACTACGAACTCAGTCAAATCCAAATAATTAGTAAATAGATCTTAATACTTTTTTCACAGTGAAGATGGTAATTCTCTTCGTTCTAACCCAAAGTACTTTTAGATATATTAAATATCTAAAGGGTAATTCTGGTATCCCTGAATGCGTTTATTTTGGAGATAAATCATCTCATAATATTCTTCAATTTGCTCAACTGTTTGCCGAATACTTTCTCTAATTATTCAACACCTATGAGCAAGTCATTACAAATTGGCATATATAATCAATTCCAATTTCGATAAACTTAGTTCTTGAAGAATTGCTTAGGTTAAAAGGATGAAAGGTCGTGATGGTCTGCCAGAAGGTTTTCTCAAGCAGTGTGCTTTTTCTGTAGCACTACCTCTTTTTTTAATCTTTCATAAATCTCTACGCTTAGGAGTATTTCATCAAAAATGGAAGAAAACTGGCTCACCCAGCCTTGTAATTAACTACCGTCCAATTTCTCTCCTTCCGCAACCATCTAAAGTTCTTGAGTCAATCATTCTGAAACTTTTAGCGTCAACCATTAGGCCTATTTGCTTGATAAGCATCATGGTTTTCTTTCGGGTCACAATACCGAAACTAACTTATGCGAATATATCGATTCATTGGTACGATCCCTTGAAGCGGTTTTCCAAGTAGATGCAATTTATACACATTTCCTGAAAGCGTTTGATCGAGGAAATCATTCCCTACTTTTAAATAAACTGATATGCTTTGATATCGTTGGATCATTACATTCCTGGTTCACCTCATAGCTTCAATTTCGCAAGCAAGTAGTAAGAATTGGTGAATCTAGCTTCTCTCATTAATTTGATGTTCCTTATGTTTATTAATGACATTGGATATAAGACAGCCCATTCTAAAATCATACTGTTTGGAGATGACTTGAAAATTTATAAGGAAATTAGATCACTTACTGACCCGTTGAAACTGCAATATGATCTGAATAATTGGTGCTACGAAAGTAGGATAGAGATCAATGTCTCTAAATGTGCAACTGTCAGGTTTAGCAAAAAAGAATCTCTTACAATTTATCAGTACAATATTATAGACGAACCCCTTCAAAGTCCTGAGTTTGTCAATGTTCTATTAAATAACCGACCCTATTTCCGTCCTCATATAGATCACGTGATATCCAGTTCACTTAAATTGCTTGGCTTTATCGGACGCTGCTGTAGGGATATTAGGGATGTGTCAGTTCACAAAGCTCTAGAATATTGCTCTTCTGCACCGATACCGTACTCAGACATCCAAATTTCTCGAATTGAACGAGTGCAAAAGAAATTAATTTCTTATCTAAAATTTTTCAATAAAATCAACCGCTGCGACTACAAGTCATCATTAGCCTTGTTAAATAGGAATTCCTTATCTTTAAGTTTGCATTTAAACTGTTAATTAATAAAATTGACTCCTCGCTCTTAAATAAATTAAAACTATCCGTGCCTAACTATCCCACTAGGAATCATGAATCCTATCATATTTTGTTCCATCGTAGTGAGAATGGTCGCCAATGGAGTGTGTCTAACAGACTTGCTTCATTGTTAAATCATTGAGTAAAAATTCTTCAATGGTTAAATTCAATACCGTTCGTCGATCCCCACCATCACACCCTTCCTGCAGCTACTTCTCTCTTATTAGCAGCTCAGGCGCTTAGCCATCTATCTGATGTTACTGCTAAACACACTTCAATATTTATAATTTAGAATGTTATCATTGTTATTTATAAAATACTAGTAGAAATGTTCGAAAAAATATTCATGTGTTATTAAAACAAAAAATTGAAGACATCTATAGAATCGGTACATAATCAGAAATAAAAATTTAATTCATCGGGATATACAGTGTGTCTACTTAAATTGAACCATATAGAAAACTTTTTTATTATCGGTTTTTAATAAAAAAGTTATTCTTGATAAAAAGTTCTGCATGGTCCAATGGGTTATTGAAGATTTAACAACATGTTTGTAGAGTTTTTAATACTGACATATACTTCAGAAGTTGGAATTAATTGAAGATTTTAAATGTCTTTTTTTTAACGTTATCATAAAAATGTTAAAATATTAATAAAAAAACAAAAAAACAAAAAACAATTCAGATTAAAAAAATCTAAAAGTATAAAACAACAAAATAAAAAACATTAACTAAATGCAACAAAATTGTCACATTTTTCACTTTTAAATTATTAAAAATTAGAAAAAGTATGAAGAAATGTGTTAACTTATTAATTAATAAAAGATAACAGAAAAATAACAGTACAATTTTAATATTTTTTAAAAATTTAATATCACGTTTTTAGATAATAATTTTTGCTAATGACAATACATTTCAGAAATTTTAAATAATTAAAGACCAACAATGTTAATTAATTAAAAAATTAATTTGATAAAGAATTTAAGTTTTTTTATCAAATTGAGAATCAACATAAGTTTAAAATAAATTTAATTGTTCAAATGATCAAAAATATAATGGGTATAAACAATATCAAACCGGGAAGCAAAACGTAGCCACTAGTTGATTACAAAATTTAACCGTTAAAACCTGCCTACATTGAGAAACATATATTTTATCAACAATTATTTAATATTAAACAAGATTTACAATTATTAAAAATTACAAAAGGGGAAATATTTTAACAACGCTATTCTGAAAAGTTTTAATAATAATTCAGAATTAAAAATATTTTTTATTATTAAAAAAAACTAAAACGGTGTTAGAAAAATAATTAACTAAATTGATTAATTTAATGGAAAATGTTAACCAATAAAAATTTAACTACAAATTAATGTACAAAAGCATAAAACAAGATTCAAAAATTTTCAATAAATTCAACAAAATTGTCGCAAATTGAAATAAAAATAAAAAAAATAAGGTTTTCCCAAAAATTGAAAAACCGAGAATCAAAAGATGTTCTTGATTTAAAAATTCTATAAAAGAGGAATTAAAAATAATCAAACTTTTTCAAAACTTTTAAAACAATTGAGAGACAAAATAAAGGATTTAATTTTAAAAACGATTGAGTTTAAAAATTTGGACTGTAGGTGTAGAACATAACTTAATTTGATAACAATTTTTAAAACAACAATAATTAAAAGAATCTAAAGAATGCAATAATTCATCTTAAACAAATTTTTTTTTCAAGAAATTAAGAAAAACGAAGATGGATATAATCAACAAGAATTCAGTTTAAAAACAATTTTAATCGTGGAAATTCATAAATAATTATACAAAAAAGTTTAAAACAACAAGAAATTAAAAATATTTATAAATAAACAAAAATATAAACAATTGTCATCAAACTTAATGGGTATAAATAATATTGAACAACATTCAAGATTTAAAACTATAAAAATTGAAAGTAAAAAGTAATTTACAGAAATAAATAAAATAACGAAAAGTAACAGAACAATTTTAATAAAATGTTTGAAAGATTTTAATACTGACAACATATTTCATAAAATTGAAATGATTAATTTTTTTTAATAGAATATAAAAATATTGGTTTGAATAAAAATAATTGAGTTTAAAGACAAATTTAATTTTAAAATTAATAAATATTAGAAGAAAATGTGTTAAAACAACAATTAAAAAATATTGCGAATGCAACAAATTGTAGTTTTTTCCCAATTGTCAAAAAAAAGTACTGACATTTAAAATAATTAAGACCCAAAACGTTTTTTAAATGTTCTATAAAAAGTTTCAAATAACAAAAAACTTTAAATAAAAAAAAGTTTAAATTTAAGTTTTATAAAATTGCGAGTTGCATTTTAAGTTTTTTCAAAAAACCAATAATAAAAAATTTTACCATATGGTTCCAACTTAAGTAGACACACTGTAGAAATTTTTATAATTTGGGGTATTCGCGTTTTCTATATCAAAAAAAAAAAAAATTAAAACCTTTGACGTGCTACCAAACTTTTTTTTCATTTATCAGACACAAGAAATTATAAAATTTAATGGTGGAAAAACTATGAAAGGTTTTCAAATATTCAAAAATTAAGGAGGTCATCCAGAAGACAGAGAAAATCAAATACTGGTATGTGTGCTTCAAACATTAAAAGTAACAATTACAACTTTTGAGCTGTTACCAACAAGTACGTAGGAATTGATCCATAATACTGAAAAATTTTTCATCCATTGGAGTAGATCCTCGAAAAAGGACGGACACTTTTAAACATCGGTTTATTTGCTTTAAGAATTAAGACTAAATAGATAGAACGTTTGATCTACTACCAATAATTTCATAGAAAACATAATCCTGAAAAAGTTTCATCCATCAGCGAGAAGTATATAAAAAAACAATAGATAATCCTAGAAAGACACAGACATAGAAAGTCCTGATCTGCTACTTAGAATTACGTAAATAGCGGTATATGATTCTGAAATTTTTTTCATCCATCGAGGCATCAGTAGCGTATGTAAGAAATGCACCAAACCGATGTTTAAAAAGTTCTCGCCAATTTTGTTTTTCTACATAAGACGTCAACATTGTTTTGAACTATTTTTCCAATGACTAAATTGCTAAATTATGTGTAAGAAATTTAGTTTCTAATTGCCCCTCTTTAAAGCCCTTTTGGTTCGACCAGATTTACTAAATCCAATAAAATCCTCGAGCATAAAAGTACAAACTCTTCCATGATGAAATCCAAAATTCAAATACTATGTTACAACTCAAAAGTGTCACAATTGTTATTCGAAACTCGCGTAGCTCGAAAAAAAGATCAGCCGTCGAAAAAATAATTCTAACAAAAGTTGTCGAAAATTTAATGTCCAAATACTTTGTTTAATAACTTGACTTTGTATAATTAATATTCTTGATATTAGTCGAACGAGCATACTTTGTTTAAATTGTATAAAAAATAATGGTTCAAAGAAAATTAATAGAAATCAAAATATACCTTTTATAACTCAAAATTGCGCAATCTCTGTTTAAAGATAATGACCATAGTAACATAGAATAATAGTAATAACGGATGACAAGTACTATTTCATTTGACACATACAAATTGTTGCAACTATAACTTTCCTTTTCAGAATCCCTAAATAATATTAAATTTGCGTATTCTGCATTAAAATAATGGAAAGGCATAATGAACAGCAAAGGTAGAATACTGATAAACTAAAAATATCGAATTATCGTGCTTATAGGTCAGTCCTAAGGACATAAACCATAAATAAAATGTAGAGTAAAACCGGTGGAAAACATTCTCAAGTAAAGATATTTTTTTTATTTCGAAACTACTACCCCATTTTATGCAGGATCAATCTTAGGAAAAGAAAAAAGTACATAATAAGTTCTCCAAGTTTAAAATTTTTACCTGAAACAGTGGAGAGAATACACATTCGTTTTATATTTTAATCAGTTTCTATTTAAAAACACGACGCGGTTTCTCAATCAACCATTTTCTTCATTGAATTTCTAATCCAAAACTCTTCTTTAACTGAACTACTACCAAATTGGTTTAGGTTTCTGCGGCCTGATTGTTAACTAGTGTAATCTAGATTCGAGTCTAATGGCTGTCGTTAATTGGAATTTCTACCCAACGCGATGGTTAGATTAATGAGGTGGATTGAGGTCGGTTGCGCAGATTGTATTAATACTGGTTCAAAGGGGGTGGGGCTTGCATCGCGCCGGTCAAATCCGGTATTTGGTAAGGTGCCGTTCGGGTGTTCTTGAGGTTGGTCTCCAGATCTGGTTGAATCTAAGGGTTTCTTCCTTTCTGTTAAAGTTTTATGGATATTTATCGATCTCGATGTTCTCCCTACCAATCTGTTATGATAACCATTAGTCGCTGCTAGTAACTTGGAGATTCCAAAGAGTATCTTTTGTGATCCCTATTACTAAGAGCATGTTACCGCTGACTTTTCGGTTGAACCAGACGGCAGTTTGCTGGATGTTCTTTAAACCAGTTCCCATTCATATCTTGGTGGTTCCTATGTACACTTTGCCACAAGAACAAGTTATAAGGTAAACCCGGCTGCGAAGAAGAGTCTCTTTCGTCCTTTGTTGTTCTGATGGTCAGCTGAATCTTTTTGATTGGTTTGAAGATAGTTTTGGTGTCGTGCTTCTTTAGAATTCTTCCTATGCGGCCCGTGCCTTTGTATACAGTGTGTCTACTTAAGTTGGCAACATATGGAAAACTTTTTTATTATTCATTTTGCGAAAAAAAAAGTTATTCTTCATCAAAAGTTGTGTATGTCCTAAAATCTAAAATACAATCATCAAATATGAAATTTTTTCAGTTGTAGACGAGGTTTGACAAAAATTAGAGTTTGGTACGAGAGTAAAGTACCTTTATTTGTAACAATATAAAAAAATTTTTTTTACAAATTATCGATACCCAACATTGATCTTTTTTATTTATTACAAACATGATAACTTTTCTGTTCAGTTTAAAAAGAAATAAGCAAATTTATTTTTGTCAATACGTTACATTTGTATTGTTATTGAAGACAAAAGAAAAAAAATTATTTAATTTGATGTAATTTCATATGTGAACGTAGTTTTTAGTTTTGATCACTTTTTTCAATATCAAATTTTGATATTGTCGAAGTACTTTACTCTTGAGTAAAATTAATATGTATCGACAAACCTTGGTGTAAAAAATTTAATATCTGATAATTTTATTTTAGATTTTAGAACAAGCAGAACTTTTTATAAACAATATTTTTTTCGTAAAATTATTAATAACAAATTTTCCTGTATGTTGCCAACTTAAGTAGACACTTTGTATATATTGTAGGTATGCGTGGGCGGTAGTGAATCGACTCTCGGATCCCGGTGTTCTTGATCTTTCGGACCGCATTGATCTTTCGATTTCTTTCCTAGTGTCCTCGTTAGCCTCAAAGGCAGTTTTTAGGTGTTCGAGTTCCGCCTGAAGATTATATGATTCACAAATCCTTCAGGCTCGTTCCGTTAGAGTGTTGATTAAACCTTACTTTTGGTCCTGATGGTGGTTCGATAAGGCATGTCTGTTCGTGTGTGACCTAGTTTGTTTCCTCGTTTTTTCCCTATCACATCCAAGAAGGCCATTTGTCTATCTTAACTGATCATTACACCTTTCAAAATTTTAACCTAAATAATTTTGCTAAATAAAAAATTGCAATAAATAATTAATCCTTTCTACTTATCTTCCTCCTCTCTATTATATTTATTTTCAAATTCCGAAAGTCATAATGTCCTTTGTCCAAATTTTCTAATAAGTATTTCAGAAGGCAACAATAACTTCGCTGCAATTTTCTTATTATGTTTATCTTTATCTTATCTATGTTTTTTAATTTCATTTTGATTCTTCTTTTCTATTTCTTTCAAATCCTCCCTAACTTTATACAAATTTTTATCTATATGGCCGACCATTTTGTACATTCGTTATGTTTTCCTCATTTAATTCCTATTCCCGATAATCTTTCTCTACTATTTTTTATACTAATTTTAAAATTCAAAACTCTATCAAAAAGTTTTGAATTTGTTAAGCATACGCATGTTTTTTAGAGAACGTTTCGAATTCTTGCAACCACCACCATCTTTTAATAGTCCACAACTTTTGTAAAACACAAGCGACAATTTCGAAATCTAAAACGATGATCAACCAAATGTACACAGCATGTTATCATTACAATCCGGAGTTTAGACAGCCTAAAATGTAACAAGTGACGTTTTTAACAATTAAAACAGGTTACAAAACGTTAATTGTGTCACATTTAGTTTCGTCACGAATGTGATAATTGAGGGACGAGCGAGCGAGTTAAAGTCCCACATTTGTACAATTGCTTTCAAAACTAGTTTGTAACAGTTTCATTTAAAAGAAAATGTTCTAACGTCCTTTGAATTGAGTTATTTATTAAACAGAAAACTACGGTTTTATAAAAAGCTAATAACTGCAATTTGAAAGTATAATTATGTGAATGTGAACAATAAGTAATAACGTATAAATAAATCTGGTTAATGACGCATTCGTAAAGAAGCAACAGTACATCTCACATTTTACAAGGTAGTAAATAATGACTAAATTTACATTGTAGGTATAATAATTTAAATTTACGAACACATAAAATTATATCACCTAAGATTTCACAATCGACCACAATTACAGTTCAAAATTAATTTAAATTTAAACGGTTTAGGAGGAAAAGAATTTTTATGTCCATGGTAATGCATTCGATAGAGAAAGAAATAGTTAGACCGAACGTACGTGACTTTTCTACGTTAGAGATGTTAAATACAAAGCAAATAATCAAAAATAAAAGCAAACTACTTTACAACCTTTACAAAAGCAAAGGTGTGTGTAAAAGCAGTTACAAGTAATATTGAGTGTTCTTTAAGTTGAAAATTTGTTTCGAGATATTTTTAAGGTACATTTTTATTTGTGTGTTTATCTAACATAAACAGCGGGAATACGATTGCATACACGAAATCTATTTAATGTTGTTTAATTCGTTTATTTATAACAGTCAGTCAAAAGGAAAAATTTGGTTCTTGACCCGTTGCGTCTATTAAATTTGGTTAGATTACTATTAGGTAATAGAATTACCGTTTTTGTTGAGCTAATTTTGCAGTATAATTTCAGTTTAACGATGTACACTCACGAAATAAAAAACGAGACAAGTTTTTTGTGTTTGACAATTTAATCCAGGTATAAAAAATCGCGACGCAGTGCAATTGTCACTTTGACATCGGCAAAAGTTACCTGCAACTTTTACAGCAACAATTACACTTAGTGGTTGTTTCACTTAGAATTTTTTAATCAATTATAGCTGTCTTCATTGATGTCTAAAGTTGTCAGTTTGACAATTTATTCAAATTAATATTTATATGTATCCAAAATAAATATAGTTTGTCATGTTCTAAATTTTTCATTCATGAAATTGTCGCTCCACCGAATGGCACACTCGGGAGAAGAAAATTAAAATTAACACTCTCGTGTGCCATTCGGTGTCGCGCTTTTAACAAATTTACTCGGCAAAATACCAACCTCTTGTGTTAAAAATTACTAATGAATTAGTTATTAAAGGTGGTACCTTAGTACCATCTTTTTATTATGTGAGAGAAAATCGTTCTTCAAATATCGCTTGTTTTCAAAATTTAATGTTATTTTCTATAAAAGGAGGAAAACATAATAAATAATTTTTTTCTGCAATATTTCACGGTTTCATCCTAAAATAAATGTTAGGTAATGTAGCGAAAATATTAAGAAGATGGTATCGTTCAGGCATTGAAAGGATAATGTGAAGTAAATAATAAATTGTTTTGCATTTTCACATTAATCAAAAATTAATAATACAAATACTGCCGTAGGACGAAAATAATTTTCTCATACAACATTTAGTACCTATAATAACCAAGATTAAATTGCCCATGAATTACGATCCTTTGTGCGTAAATAAAATTTCGGTTGACATTATTTCCGATTACAATCGTGGTGAAATAATTTTTGTCATCGGTTTATTCGAGATTCCATAAAAACGAAAGAGTTGACAGTAGTTGTCGATGAAATTGTAATAATTGAGTAAAGTAAGTCAAGTCTATTAAGACAATTACTTTACTTCAGTACGCATCCTTTGTATGTCACAATGATAGTACATATATAATATTTCGTTTACTTAACCGAAAACCCGTTCCAAATGTGTCAGGCTGGTCTGTGTAAAATGAATATTAAATATTTACACACGTGTGTGTATGATAATGGCATGCTTATAAATGTTTCCTTCTCGGTAGAAAAGAAATCTTTAAGTTAGAAATCAGTTTTTCAGCATTTATCAATAATGCTACGGTGCAAATGTTGTAATCGACGCAAAGTTATCTTTATCCTGATAAGAACTCCTGAGTGCGCGGTTTGAAATTTCAATCCATTGCTGGCTTTTCCATTCGAATCGCCGTGGTATAAGTGATAGCAGTGTCGAGCTCTTGAGTTCAATCGATTTATTCGCTGAAAATTGTCATCTTAACACAAAATAGGGTAAGATCTGTTTGATAATATTATAATTAATCATCATTTTTAGTGATTGTGATTCACGATAACAAATAATACCTACATACGTCACATGTTTTCATGTTTGCATAATTGAGTAACGCGCCAAAATGCGCACGTTTATGTATAAATTTATACCTTAGTTCAAACTATAAATAACATTGGTCTGATCAATGTAATTAATGTGCTGGTATTTATTGTTAGTTTTAAGGGTTATAAACCTGGCTTAGGTTATTATAGTGAATGGGTTTTATAGGATTTCATTTAATACAAGACAGATTACGTCTGTTTTAGATCAAGCCACGTTTCGCTCCATTATTTATTTATTATTATTAATCATTCTTATCGAACAGGTAATGAACTGTAAAACTCAGCAGATAACATTTGAAAGGCAAAACTGATAAATAATTTTACGTTTTACGTGGAAAGTTTTTCAAAACTATTAAAAATTCATTTTACAGAATACCAATGCATTTCGTAATCGAAAATATTTTTGGAAATAACGATTTATGCTTAAGGATAGAGTGTAAATGTCATGAAATTTTTACGAAGACCTTCATAGAAAATTTAAATTTTCAATTTCCCATATTCGGAGAACAAGCGCATAAACGTTAATTAACGTTTATACAAAAACTGAAAAATTATTGCAAAGTTTTTTTTCGAATATCATTTGCAACCGTCTCGCGTGTATTTGAAATAGAGGGAAAAAATCTTTTTCAGCTACGCCCGCTTGCGTTTGTAAGTTTTCTCATATTTCATAAATGCGTAACCGCAGAGACGTTGAATCCATAATTATCCCCCTATACCTGCACTTTCAGCTATATTTTTTAACACATTATTCTTTTTATGGTTTCTTTCGAATTTTTTTTCTTTGCATCGATCTGGGTCTTTTGCATTTGGAATATAATCAATGTACGAAATTGACAAATTAATTTTGTAGGATCGCGTGTCATTTGTGTTGAATTTAAAGTTTGTCCTAAATAGAGCTGACCCGTCAAAACCTATGTGTATTTAATCAGTGAGTGGCAGTTTAACATTCAAAATTACAACATTAATTAGTATTTCGACAACAAATGTTGGGTTATCGATTGTCCAAAACATTTATTATCTATAAGTTACGACCTTTCATGGCAATCGTAAGAAGTTTAGGTCAATTTTTCTCAAATTTAGGTTAAGTAGGGATCTGTCATAGTTTCTACTACAAAAAAAAATAATCGCAGTTATTTATATAATGTATACTCAGATAGGTATGGTCATCACTAAAAAAACAGTGATAACTATAACCTCGCAAACAACGCCGTTCACATCATTCATTAATAACATTAACATCGATAAGTCAACAGCAACGCTTTAGGAATTCAGAACGGCCCGGGAAATTAGTTTAGATAGAAGTCAATAGTAAATAATATTATTTTTTGGGGTAATAAAAGTTTATTATAAATTACTTATAATATAAAAAACACGACTTCGTAATAATGTACTATTTGATGCTATAATGGTTATTATCAATTTCAGGGTCGTTAATATAAATGCCTCGAAATTTTCATCGTTTAAGGTATTACCGTTAATTAAATTAAAAAAAAAATTATCGTCAGCTTGTAATTATCACTGGGCACATTTTTATTTGATATATTTTAATATATTTGAGGATGTATAATCGGAGACAAGTTTCTCAAGGGCTCCCAAAATTTAGAATTGTTTTAGTAAGTCATTCGAAAGTATAAGGGTTTTTCATTTATAAAAAAAAAGGTAATTACTTAGGTGATACAGTTACTTCAAACAAAAAATAGCAACCAAGAAATTGTTAGTAGAATTTGTGCATTGATAAATTAAGTATCTATGTGGGCAAATAATATTTAGCAGGAAAAAATGAAATTGAGGTTAATTATACAAAATATTCCCTATTTTTGTTTTTTTTCTTTATAAACAACTTAGATATTTGCCCTTACCTGTACTTAATATAAAGCGAATAGCTTTCAACGTGACATCGATTCACCTTTAGTATTTTTCGATAAAACTAGTAATAGGTACCTCTTTATCTGATAGTATTGATGAAAACAACTTCTTATTTTCTTTACGATTTACAAAATAATTATTCGTTTCCTTTGATGTGTTGATAAAATTTGTATTGGATGGTAATAATTGTATCATGACATTTCTCCACTGTTTTTTTCTTGCAACAGTTCGTGTTTTGTGGAAATGGTTTCCAACCCTAGAAAATAACACCCCCTTCACTTTTACGACTAATTAGAGTTAGTCATCATATTGAATGAAACAAAAAAAATTATTGTCTGGTGGTAAACAAAATATCAAGAAGCTTAGCAAATAGCGTATCGACGATAGGCATAATCTGTCAAACCAAAAGGGTCGTTAACCTACATATACTTTTGAATTCTTGGAATACTTACAAAAATATTCATTTTACACATTTTTGTTTCAAATAAACGTTACTTGTAATTTAATTATTCACAACTTGTGTTTAAACTATTTTTGTATCCGATAAGTAATGTAATTACTGAGATATGACAATCACGTAAACTGATTGTTTTAACAATATACAAAAGAGTTATGAGAAAAAGTTTTTAGAAATTTTATTGTCTATAACTTTTGTTTGAACTATTTTTTTCTAAAACGAAATTTTCATGTTCTCTTTGTCTATAAAATTTTCAACTCGTCACGTGCGCGCTTGTAACATCGTTTTGTCTCGACGTAGGTGTGGTCTTATTAACGGCGGTACATTTAAACAAATTTTTCCGAAATCGGAAACGCACCTGCGCGGTGCAAACATTTGTCGTAAATATGAAAACAGCTGATTACAATTACTCCTTAAAGAACGTTAAAAAACTGCCCGGAAAAAATATAGTATGTACCTCGGCACTAAAGTTCTTTTCACGACTCATGTGTTTTATTTGCTTCGGCTATCACCTCTGCTACTAAAACACATTCGACATGAAAAATCAAACTTTAGTGCCTTGATACTATAAATAATTATTAATTAATATTTTTTCCCTACAAAAAGTATTATGCGCTAAATCGTGTTATTTTTCTAATTTTGACACAAAAGCGTCCATTTTTGGTAATACTAGGCACGAAACCTAGATGGTTTTGAAACTGGGAAACTTGGTAACACCGGGCCCACTCGATTAAAGTTTTAATTTAATTACATGCAGTTCTGCTTCTTATTATTAAATTCCCTGAATATATAAAAGCGAATTAGGTTTTTGAAGTTATTTGAGAAATAGGATTTTTTATCAGAAGTGACTTTTTTTCGTTAAAGTTTTTCTTCTTTGTAACTCCATCAGTGTACCAATTCCAGTTCACGTACAAGTGTATTTATTGTTAACAGTATTTTTGGCACCCAACGGGCGGCAATCGTTAACCAAACATGAACTTAATCTTCTATATTAATAATTGAGTTAATTCTCCTGGTGGTCTCCTTCCATACACACCCCGGGCCGAACGACGTCTAATAAAAAACACTTTTCCCCACTCATGTGGGTGGGGCTGGGGGGCTGTTTTTTAAATACGACCACCCATCGAGTGTACCTTAAAATGACGGGTTGATCAAAATGGTTTCAAATATGCATGACAAAATTTTGTCAAAAATCCTTATCCTGATAAATAATTGAGTTAATTCTCCTGGTGTTCTCCTTCTATACACACCGTGGGGGTGTGCCTGACCTCAAGTTGTGATAGCTAGATTTCTTGGGCATACCCCGGGCCGAACGACGCCTAATAAAAATACACTTTTCTCCACTCATGTGGGAGGGGCCTGGGGAGGCGCCTGTTTTTTAAATACGACCACCCATTGAGTGATACCTTAAAATGACGGGCTGACCAAGACGGTTTCAAATATGCATGAAAAATTTTTTTCAAAAATACCTGAAAAGGCGTAGTCGGAAAAAAACGTTCCCCTGCCCTGGGTGGATATGACTTAATCCAGCAGACAGCTGTGACTTTTCATATACTTATTTATATGAAAGGATATTTTTATTAACAGTGCTATATGGGTTCTCAATCAAGTCGTCCGCCAGTCTGTAGACCGGATTTTAATCTTCTAGTAAATACATAAATATAATATGTAAGATATTGAAGTAAACATGAAGGAAAGCACGAAAAATTCCATAATTGATGAAAATAAAATATGCGGCAAATAAGTACAAAAAGAAGCGTAAATGTTTAAGAAAAAGACGAAGGAATAATAATGAAACAGAATCAAAATATGAAAATAAAAGCGGAAGGATTAAAATAGATTGGATGATGAGAATGAATTAAAATTAAAAATTCTCAAAAAAAAAAGAATTAAATACTCACCGATGAAAATGGGGAAGGAAATCAATATCGAAACGAAAAGAAAAACGCAATTTTGAAAAAAGCTTAGGTACTTCTCCATACATTCTTGCCATTGTGTATTTATTTTAATTAATTACCGTCATACATTTCTATATTAATTTTTCCGTTTTAATTTTCATACTTTTATAGAATTTAAAAGAGGGACACAAGATAAAACAAAAACTGAGGAGAATAAAATGGAATCAAATGGATTGAGTCGCAACAAGACTTTTGACGCATGAAACCAAACTTTGCAAAGGTTCTGAAAAATAGCATTGGGACCATTAATTTTCGAAGGTATTTTGGATTGGAAAATGGGGTTAAAATTTGAACAGTTGACAGTTGAACAGAAGAATAATTAATATGATAATAATAATAATAATAATAATAGCGTATCACATTTACAGAGCAAAAATAAAAGAAAAATACATACATAAGTTAAAAATTGATTAAAACTATAAAAACAGATGACAAAAATACAAATCTAAAGACGTTTACAACATATTTTTCTTAGTTCATTAGTATTGCACGAGAATAAGTCACACTAGAAATACATCATCTCCCCCGGAATGTAGAACGTCCCATAGATACAAGCAGTAGATTCTCTACACGTGTTAGTGTTACCTTCACTCACCGATAGATGGCGTTATGGGTAAAGTGTCATTTTGGCTAATTTCATTTGATTTCATCAAAATCATATCACCAAGTCTCGAGATTTTGTGTTCACATTTTTTGTTTACAATGTAGGGACTCTAATTCGTCGAGAAAAGTGAGGTCAAGATGTTTTTGAAATCGTCGCATAAATCCCTATCTTATGTCTAAAATACGGAGTAAAAATCAAATAACTGAATTGTAATTTTTTTTATAATTAAACAACAAGTATTAGACGGAGGTTAAATTATGGTTTTCATCTAGTTACCTTTCTACGGTATAAGAGACCTGGTCGCCGCCAACTGGCCGCGGCCAGTCCCGGGACAAGTGACCGCTGTCACAACAAAAAATTTAACATGGCCTGCCACTTTAAAGGATCTTTAGAATTTCAAACTGCATATACAGGGTGATTTATTTAACTGTTATCAACATGGGGATATCGGTAACGGTGAAAGATATAGGTTTGATTAAATGAGACAAAAGTTGCATAAAATGGCAAATTGCGTTAAAATGCACTAAGCCTTTTTGGAATGTTGATGAGTTCATAGCCAGCATCTGACTATAACTACGAGTACATATTTCTAAAATTATTTTCAATTTTATTAATGGCAATTGTCCATGAGGTGACGATACCGCAATCGCTTCATTATAACTGATATTCATTCATTGGTTAATTTTCAAGTAGTACGATTTTTAAATAAAACAATATCATTGGCCTTAGTAAGCTTTTGTAAGTACTTTCTTGCGTTTATGAAATAAATAATAAAGAAAAACCTTTTACGTAGATTTTAAGTTAACCAACATTCGACTAGTTGACTAATCATGTGCTTCAATTTCTGTCGGCGGCGGCCAGTGGTCTTGGCGGAGTTGGCTCAGCTGCTAGTCGACGGGCGGTCAGTTGTCTTGGGGACCAGTTGTGCTGGCGGCAGTTAGGGACGGTCAATTGACAGTGGTCAGACCGCGGCCAGTTTTAACAAACTGACAGTGTAAGCTCTTAATCAATATGGAGGTATACCTCAATATGCAGTTAAGGAATATTGCGCATGAATATGTTTATGGAAATGAAAACACCTTGTATCAGAATATTAAAAAAAAAGGTCAATTGTATCAGAGCAAATTAAAATAGCGCGCTACAAAAAGTTACTGCAATGGAAACGTTACTGCACACTATTTCAGTAGCGTACTACAAAGAAGTCATCGTCGCACGATAAAATATACTACAAAAAAAACGTAAAATTCAAACCCAAAATATCTTCAATATTCAAATATTTTGATACTAATTGATTTGTTCTAAATTAATGTATAATTTTGTTGCAGATAATGGATTAGTAAAGTATGTCTTAAAGTCTTTCAAGATATGTAACATTTCAGCAACGAGACATGGTTTACAACTATAAAAATTTTCTCCGAGCACTCATTGCCTTCTCTTATTTGGGATATTTAAATGGAGAAGATATTACGTCGAATCCGCAATTTGGGTGTCGATGGTCGGGTGGTAGTACAGAAAATGGTGTCACCTGTATGTGTACTGGAAATGCTGAGGTACTTAAATTAATATCGTTAGCGATTAAAACGACTGATAAACAAATTTATTCCTAGGATTTTGTCATCCAAAAAGGCTCAGTTCCCTCATACGGTACCAAAATGATCAAAATCCACGGTTGCAGAAGCTTAAGATTTGGACCGAACGCAATAACGGACATGAGAAACCTTCGTCACTTAGAATTAGCAAACATCAATGATTTGAAGCTGGATGACTTTAGTCTGTCGTGGAACGCATATGTACAACCAAATACAGAATATCACAATTCTTGGGACAGCGTTCCTACTCTTAAAATAAAAATTGAACGATCGAACGTTACAAAAATTTCGAGTTACACCTTTCAAGGGCAGATAAGTTCCATTACTTTGAAAGATTTGGCCGTCGAAGAAGTTGCACCTTTTGCATTTTCTTCATTAGTGTACACCCACAACGTTGAAATTTTAAATGTGAACTTTGTAAACATTCACGCTCAAGCTTTTAAAAAGTTTCCGATGGAAGTTCTAGTATTAAGTGACTCGACTTTTAATCAACTCCCCAGTCGAACATTTTCGGATGTAATAGTGTCAGAGAGTTTCCAAATAAGAAATTGCACTTTTAATATTATACAATCTGGCGCTCTTTTAATCCACAACACCAAGCGATTCGAGATTTTGGACTCACATGTGAACCTATTGGAGGGGGAGGGTTTTAAAGTGTCGTGTCGTGGTAGTGTTAAAATAAAAGGTTGCAGTTTCAATACAACACACAACGGTGCGTTCGCAGGCATCAGTTTGAACAAGGAAGAAGTTCTTACCAATGAAGAAATTTTGTTCGATTCGATCGTTTTTAATTATTTAGATAAACGTTCCTTACAAATAGACACTAGTAGTTTTATCGCGAAATTTACGAATATAGTTATAAATCAAGAATGCAAATGCGAGTACATGGTAGGTGATAGTGATTACGAGGAGTTTCTATGCATATTAGCCGACGAAAAAAGGATAACGCTTAAAGAGTTCAAAGAAGATAATTGTTCGGTTTTGGCCAGTTATTCGACCATTATAATTATTTTAGGAGTAGTTTTAGTACTATTTATTATTATTTTCTCGGGTTTAATGTGTTATTTTAAGCGCGTCTATAAGCGCCAGAAAGAGTATATCACGGATAAAAATGGAAAGCCAGTAAATTTAATAATGCCTGATGGTCGAACATATCGTGAAACAGAACTACACGTGGTGGTGGAAAGGGCGGATTTGCTAACAACAGACTTATAGCGGATCAAATTAACTGAGTAATCGAAAAAGCAAACATAGTTTATTTGATAAATGTGACCTGAATTCAGTTAATTTCTTTGTTAGTTTGTAACTCGGTTAATTACATTGTTATTGAGAGGCTATTAGCACGAACTTTTTAATGTAGGTAAATTCTGTGATACTTTTACCTTTGATAAATTTTAAGTGTTGTTAGATTTAAAAATAATGAAATTGTAAATGTTTTTACGATTTGCAGTATTTTTTAAAGCTGTGATTAAAAGGAAATAATAATAAGTTGGTTCCTTTTTAATGTTACAATTCGATTAGGACAACCGTTGTTTGATGTACATTATTAGTATTACATTCTACTAGTCTGTGTCAAAGAGAAGTTGAAAATTTGATTTTCTTTTTGTTTTGTGTATTTGTAATGAATGTACGTTTTCAGAGTATTAAAGCATGTATTACGCATCCGAGTATTAATTGCGTGGATGTATCAACTTCATATAAAATAAATCACTATTACTAAGTAACAACCATTTCGGATAACTAAGAATCTGCAATATTTTTTTTCCTCAGAAGTGTTTCCAAAACATTTTGCAGATTATCCTTAATATATTCATCCTCCTTTATAAATTGTTACTAAAATTAACCTTTTTCGGCCATGCCCAATTTCTGAGATTTGAATGCGCATTGGTTCTGGGTCGTTAAAACGGTTCTGCATCTGCACATTTTACCAAGGGTAAGTTTTGAAGTAGCAGATCGTATCGTATTTCAAATCCTAAATCAACTAACATTATTTTACACAGTTACGTACTACAAGAGTACTGGAGGATGGAGTACGAAGAAAGCCAACCAATCTACCAAAATTACCTCAGTTTTATACCCTTCATACTGTCATGAAGTACCTACTTTTAAATTTAAACCGACAACTGCAAAAATAACGAAAGAAGGAAATGCTGTAGAAGGCACAATAATGATATAGATTCAATTTTTGTATTGTAAATTGTTGGTGGTGTTAGTTCAACTACTGCACAACAGCATTGTAAAGGAGAAAATCGTTTCATAACCTTTAACTCTTATCGCAAATTATTCCTTTCCCTTTTAAAAGTTGTTTGTAATTTAATTATACACAACTTTTGCCTAAACAATTTTTTGATTCGATGAGTATAATTAAAATCAGTTAAGCTTGAGTACGTACCTTATTATAATAATTTTCTTACAATGCTGTGTTTCTCTGTATTCATGTGCTAGAAAAAACAGAATCAAGGAATTTGTCGTGTTAATATATGCAACTGTAATAATCCTATGTCGACACTTTAGTTAATATTTTAGTTAAGAATTCAAACAATGGTACATATTAGGAGTTTAATAACTACATAATTCAGAGATATTAGTACAGGAAATTAAATAAAATGAGGGGCATCTGATTAAATGTACTAAGTAAATATTAATACAGAAACCCGTATAAAAAGATCATACTAACGCCGACATACGTTTATAAAAATTTATTCAGGTAGTTATTCAGAATGAGTCATACGCAACCTTATATTATTTTAACTATAATAAACTAGATTTGATAATCAGGTGACTTCTATTATTTTAACAATATCTTCAAACAAAGAAGTCAGACGTTTTGAGCGGAGAATCTGACCTGATTACCTGACTTTTAGTTTTGTACCTTAAACTCTCGTTTGTACGTTTCAGGTTTATCGCTCTGATGAAGCCTTTACCATAGTGGGCGAAACGTTGGGAACTACGGTTACCATTACGACACGGTCCAATCCCCAAAGGCGGTTTTGTTTCAATAACATCTTTGATCGTGGGAATCTGAGATCTTACATTAATCTCTTCAATAATAATCCCTCCTTTTGAATTATATTTCCATTTGCCAATGAGATAAGCAGCTTCTGAACCCATTTCAGTAGAAGATTTAGGTTAAACGGACAAACAACCAGTTTTAGTTTTATTGGCCACGTTTCGCACCAATGTGTTGTGGGTGGTTGTTCTGGCTAGTGCCAGATCAGATGAACACATGAACACATGAGTGCGATACGTCGCCAATAAAATTAAAACTGGTTGTTTGTTCGTTTTAACCTAAATCTTCTACTGAAAATAGTCCAGAAGCTGCTTATTTTCTTGGCAAATAAAAATATAATCTTTAATAATATTAATTATAGAAAAAGTTATTGTATATTACATTATCTACAACTTCAATTTTTTCCCACAACGTATTTTTGTTTTTTTACTTCTTCAGTTAAAGATCTGCAGATACATCCTGTATCCCAAAGACCGGCCTATTGTCAGATGGTTGGCAAAACTCTGAGGACCAGAAGAGCTGAAGCAAGACTGGGAAACTCTACCATTGTCGGATGTCCCCAAGACAAAGTAAAGCCCCTGATGTGGAGTCTACTTGTGGACATCTTTGCCTTTTTTCCAGCAAAGGGATTCAGTGTCAGGGGTATGCTGACGACAGTGTTGTATTTGCCAAATCTTTTGTGACATAGTACCGTCAGGACTGGAATTGGTAGAGAGATAGCCTGGGAATTCACTCCAGCAAAACTATGCTGGCGACCTCGTAAAAAAAAGCTCGACGGATTTAAGCCAATTCTGATAAATGTTACTAACAAAGGCACCAAGACACACTTAGTTAGCATCAGGCTCGATACACTGCATGATGGTTTCTCCATTATTGTGTATCGTGAGCAAACTCTCAGAGCTTACCACCAGGAAGAGACTCAAGAGAGTACAAATACTCGTGTGAATATGCATCACGGGAGCAATGCCCCATGCAGATATTGAGCCCAGCTGGCGGTACTGCGTATTGAAAAACTAGAAATGGATGATGATCACTTGGACTGGACCTTACTTAATAGGAGGTTTGCCTTGCTTCACTATCATAGAGACGATATGAGCAGGTACTTCCTACTTGAAGTCAACTTCCGGACGCCACTAGGCAACAAGACAAACTGGGCGGCGGAGAGGAACTTTCTTCCCAGCGCCAGACGACCAGAGCTACTGATTTACAGACGGATCAAAATCGGCCGAGGATCTAGTGTGGAGGTATTTGGGCCACGCACCAAATATATGAGCCTATGGGCAAGCCCATCAGTATCTTTCTGTGCCCTTCTGTGGTATTGGCAAGCACACAATACGTAAAGTACTGGGCTGAAAAACGGAAGGAAAATTCAGAACACTGGGTCAGGCTACCAGGACTGGGCAGTCCAAAACTCTACTAGCCGACTTCACCAGTACAGTACGGGGAACAATTTTATGGGCTTCCTTACGGGAGACTGCTGACTTGGCGGACATCTTGCGAAGATTGGTGTGACAACTAACTCAATTTTGCTGCGTGTCGGAGGAGACCCCGATTCACCTTTTTAACGGTAAAACTTGCTTGATGTAATAATAGTAAAGATTTGGTTAGATTTTGGGCATATCCTTATAGAAGAACTTTTTGGTTTTTTTAGATTATTTTTCAAAAAATTTCCATTTTCTAATGGGAATGGACGAGTTGCAATTGTGGAGTACCTCAGGCGAACCCCGATCGCACTGTTTTCACTACACAACACTGTCAAATATTTTCTGTGGCTTGAGAAGCAGAATTTTTCCCAGGTCGTGTAAAAAGACATGCAAATGAGCAGGCTGAAGAAGTAGTTTCAGATGCAGTTGAACAAAGTCTTTCTACTAATACTTCTAGAATACCTCATACAAGGTGCAGAAAAATTGTCGAATTGTATGGAAGATATTCTTCTGGAAGGTCGTCGTGACATGTGATTTCAGTAAAATGGGGCACCATTACGACATTTTGGAAGACAAGTGATTGTGTTTCTTAATAAAAATTTGAAAGGTGGATAGGAGGAGTATGGATTGGCCAGCACGGTCACCTGACTTGACGCCTTTAGATTTTTTCAGTGAGCTTGCCTCAAATCGTATAGTTGGAGATACTAATTCTCTAAATAATGAATTGACAGTAAGTAACTGGCAAGTCGAAGTAAAGCTGTGTGTTTAGAAAATGGCGGCATACTTGGTTTAATAGGAATATTTACAAAAAAAAATAAAAACCGTTAAAGTATTATGATAATGTCCAAAATAATCTTAAAATTAAATGTATAAACATGCAATTAATTGTTATGTAGAAAAACTTAGCAAAAGAATTGGCATTTATTCAAATACACAGAAAACTAAATCATGGGCTTGACGTCACAACCTTTATCGTGAAAATAGCGTTAGATCACAGAATAAATAATACGCTGTGACGGAATTATTTCGCAAATCATTGATTTGTTGATCATTTCCTCCCTACAGTATAGGAAGCGGTGTTTACACTAATGCGTTTGAATATGCATTGTCTTCTGGGGATTTTAGTTGTTTGGAATTGCCAGTTCCGATGATTTATTCGCATTTGCAAAAGTTACATTTCATTTTCGATTTACTGTCCGTTGTGAAAATGCTGTCTAAAAATTGAACAATTAGACTGTGCTTTGTAATATCGATTGAAGTAAAATCATCCCATTCTAATTAGGGATTAAGTGTTCGATTACGGTTCCTGTGTAAGTATCTTTTTTGTTACTTTCCTTCATTTTAATAAAATATTTGCTCTTACGGGTTCAATTAGCGCCTTTTATTCTTTTTTGGTCTTTCTTTTGACGTACTCCGTTTTAATTAGTTAATGGATATTTAATTATGATTATGCTGGCAAGAAAATAATCCGAAAATTATAAAATTTCGAAGTGGATCTGGTATCACCCACCGTAGGAATTTCAATCTACCTTCTTCGGGTCAAGGCCACCACCCAAGATAAGCCGTTTATCTAGTCCTTTGTGAGCAGTCCAGCAACTGTTATCAACGGAGTCCATTTTGGCTTTTCCTTTTTCTTCGTTGGATAATCAAATATTAGATTTGGATACGGGAGCTGTCACACCTGCGGATTAACGGTCGAACACCGAAGACTTCCTAGTTATAAAAAGTAAGTTAATGCTTGTATGCATGTCATTAATAAATTTTGTCGCGTCCTATGTATACGTACCGTGGTCGTGAGTTTAACAACGTACTTTTTTTTTGGCGCTGTAGGTAGAAATACGTTTGTGAACTCGAAAGATCTTTCAAGTACCTGATTAATTTTGTGCGCTTTGAACCTATTTAAATAATCGGCCAAGGTCCGGTACTCGTCGTAATTGTTCTTAAATACATTTTGAACAATATTTGGTGCGTGAATCGATTGCAGAGATACTCGATGCTACGACTGTCAAATACGCTAACCTATTTGGGGGCGTTTGTGCCTCGTACCTTAACTCGCTATCATAAATTGTTATTATCTGATAACGATATTTTGCTATTTATTTCAAATGATATTATCTATTGTTGTGTCTATGTGTTAATTGAACTCTAGTCGCTATAATAATATACATATTTCTATTCACGTACGGTTTGTTTCTGTGTCTACGAGTTCCTAGTCGCTCTAGATATTTCTAATACGTAATCCTAGGTGGCGCCTAATAAATTTTTCGAGCAGTGTAGAGGCCTTCATTTCTAACGATTCTCAATCAACCTACGACCACTTCCGACTAAAAGAGCTGCCGGCCAGGCCTTCTAGTAATATTTTATTTAAATTAAATATTTTAATTAAATAGAACCTTTCGAGCAATCCCCTATTCCAAATTTTTAAACAAATATTTAAACGGGAAGTCCATAAACTTCTAATGAACGGGTTAGCTGACTCACCCGGTATAGCAGTACTAGAAGTCCTGGCCGGCAGCTCTTCTTACTCGGAAGTAGTCGTGGGTTGATTGAGAATTTGAGTGACCTTGACGCCATAGTTTTGGTTGTTTTTAGTGCTAATTTTAAATGATTTGAATAATTTCTTGTAGGTTAAATAACTTACATTGCTATTTGGCACAGAGTAACACTTACTATACTTGCAGTAGTTTAAATTCAAACATTTACAATACTAAGCCCTTTTTTGACATATAAGTGATACAGTTTAAAGTAAGGTTGACAAGTAAACTACCAAGCAATGGTTACTATAGTACTAAATTTTGGATCACGCGGATAAGTGGGAGTTTTGCTTCTGAATTGTAGCGTGTTATATATTCTGTGGTTAGGTCAGGGTGCGTTTTATAGCCTCGTCAAATTCATAAATTTAATTTTGCTTATATTTTTGCGTAAAACTTTTTTTGAGGAATTTGATTATTATTACGTGATTCTATAACGAAAGTACCATGTATTTACGTTCTAATTAAAAAATAGTGAACATACGGATTCGCGTTATCATTTTTTTAAATGGAGTAACAACTGATGCAAACTTGAAAGCACCTTTTGTTTAATTTCATTTGCCTTTTTTCTCACTATAGTGTGAAACATGTAGATCTGTGTAAAGAATTTGGAGGTAGCACTGCAAACTTTCTTGTTTTTTTCTTTTATATATATATATATATATATATATATATATATATATATATATATATATATATATCAATTAGATAACGCACTAGTTTATATTAGAAAAATTAAATTGATACAAGAAATGATCAATGACATTAAAATTTGGTTATCTTTTGTATAACGCCTAAGAGAAAAATTGTACGGTAATAGGTTTCGGCCGAAAAAGGAGTAAAAGCAGCTGGTTTTCTGTTTTTCTTTCGTTTTTGATTTCAATTCATCAGGTGAGAATTCAACATTGGTCTCAATAGTAAAAAATTTAAAAACAATTTTTATAACCACATGACAAAAAACCAATTAAATTATTGGTTTTAATTATAAAAAGAATTTCGATGACAACACGACGAAAAAACCAAATAAATAATTGGTTTTAAGTTTTAAAAAGAATTTCGACGACGATACGATGTAAAAGGCCAATAAATAATTGGTTCAATATACAAGATTGTGTTTGGTAAAAGGATTCCTAATTAGTTACGGTGTCCTTGTTCTAGGGTAAGGCTAATTAAGATCCTTACTTTGTTGAATGTGAATATACGTCAAAATGCTTTAATCATTTTGTATTTCTGAAATTAATTATGATTGTTATTATTTATGATTACACCCTCAAATCAAATACAGTAGCAATCACTATAGTAGAAAATTTAATTATACTGATTATTATAATCTGAATTCTAGAGATCGCATTTATGACACAGTTACTCTCTAGAAGTCCCAATTTCCAGTTTAAAATTTCAAAACACTTACCTATACGGAAGCGTTCCATCAAGCGCTTGCGTAACAGAAGGTGGACTGCTCAACGCCAACCCCTTAGCCAATAACGATCCATGCGAGCTTAACGTATGAGCGGCAACCAGTTCGGCAATTTCGACATCGATATCACTGCCATCACCTACAATCACAACATTAGAAGCTAAGCAAAAAAAATTACCAAAACTCTTACTATCTCCATTCGGAAGCAACAGGTCCTTTTTAATGAGACTGGCAGAACACATCCCACCCAGGAAAGATAATTCGGCTTCTAAGTGCTTCAGGCCTACTATAGGACCGCATATGCCCGGAAATGGCCACTCGTATCCGACGACCAGACATTTAAAACCGTACGAACTTGCCCTTTCATCTTTCAAATAATCCGATGCAGTTTCCAATGAAAATATAACTTCATTACCCGGTAAAATTACTGCGGATTGAGGCCATTGAATGCTACAATAAATTACCAAATTAATCATTAAACCAAGTCATTTCAGTACCTTACCATCCAGTGAATTTATGCAAAACCGGCCAATATGGTAAAGGTGAATTTTCGTAATCTTCAGTGTCGATGGTTTTAAGATTATTTTTCAGTCCGGGAAAACAACCTAAGCTAGGTACGTATAATTGTAATGAGTCTTCGGGTTGCGCTGTAGAACAAGATGGGTCGAATTCTAGAGACATCCACCTTACTGTATCCGGAAATGCAACCCTACAATATCGTGTAAGTAAAAAGTTAAGAGTGAATTACCAAATTGTTTACCTATAGTTCGATACAGTTGATGGTTTGTAAGGGTGTTCGCTTTGAATCCAAGTGTAATGCTGACTAGTCGTATTGTTGAAAGTGTCGCTCGTTTCGAATTGATTGGCCGAACCCACGGACATACCCAGATTTATGGAAGGCATCGACGATCCAGCTATTAGATTCAAGGCTGCTACGTGCGGTAACATTTCTTGAATCAAATTCAAAATATAAACCGCGTTCTAAAATATTATTTTTAGTTATTCCTTATAGGATCGGATATGATGAATACTCACTCTAGGATCGCTAGATGCGAGAGGACTAATATGAGCCATAATTAGAGGGGAGTAATGTCGTAACAACACATGCACTGCTTAATACTTCCGTAGCGGAAACTTCGTCGGCTTTTCCCTAGCCATTGCCAAGAGATTGCAGCAATTATGAATAATGGCCGAGGTCATTGATAGTGCGCCTTTCGAGCTTGCTGTTCCAACTTGGTACTTGTAACTTTCGCGCACTCAACCGGGTTGCTTCAAGTTGGGAAAAAATCAGTTAAATTCAATTTAAGATTAACCATTACCTATAGTACAAAAGAACCGGTATTTGACCTCTTGTTAAGGTTGTACCATTAAAACTTAGTGAACAAGTTGAAAATGTGAACGTGCTGTTATCTGAACCTTTCACAGAATTTAACCCCCGTCGCCGTTGTTAGTTCTTCCTCCATGATTTCTTAGTCTTATGGCGTACTTGACATTCTCCTGTGTAAAAAAATAATTAGACCATAAAAATGAAAGTATACAAAAAAAATTACTTTAACCAAAACAGGTTTGTCAAATTTTATTTCCGCAATATCGGGTACAAAATCTTCCGGTCCGAAAGAACCTCTTGTAATTTCTAAACTATTCCATCTTTGGGTGTGTGTGTGGCTGTCAGCTGCGTTTATAGAACTTTGCTGCAAGAATGTTATGTTAAGCTCAGAACTTACATTGAATTAACTCTCTTACATCTTCAAGAAGTTCCAATTCGTATTCGTAGTGACCGATTCCTCCGTAAATTCCCACCCCGGCGATTGATACGCCACCGCGATCCACTTGAAAACAAATTGCATCAGGCGATCCGTTACCGGTGTTCCATGTTCGCGATTGATTGGTGCGGGTAAATCTCGATGGAGTTACGTGTAGTATGCGTCCACATGCACTTTGTAGATCTTCCTGTTATACATTGCTTTAGTGTTTAACTAACTTATTTTCATAACTTACTTCAGAGGAGCTGCACTGATGGACGAGCTCGGCTACAACTCTAGCAAGTAGGTGACAACAGTGCCTAATTAATTTAGGAAAGTAAGTGACTCTGTGTCCCATGAGCACTTGCGTAACAGGTTCGGTGACTAATTTTAATAATTGCTCCAAAACTTCTTTCCACGACCAGTTTAAACCAACACCGTTTGATTCCATCTAAAACCGTCCCATGTAATAAAATTAAAATACTTCAAATCCGTAACCCAGAGATTGTATTCTAAGCGTATCGTATAAAAAAGGGCAGTGGCCCCTACTTGTAATTTATGAAGACGATTCGTCCCTAATTAATAATCATCAAGTTGATATACGAGGGGCAAGTAAAAATAAGGTTCCCACATTTTTCAGGGTTAAGGCATTTTTTATTGCAATAAATATGTATACCATCTGAAAGCTTGTATTTCAAACTATTTTTCTACATAGTCGCCAGATCTTTCAACGCATTTTTTCTGACGAGTGATCCACTTCTGAAAACCCGCTTCGAAGAACTCCGCCGCTAGGCCGCCAATGTACTTGGTGACCGCTTCCTTCACCTCTTCATCTGTACTGAAGCGTTGTCCACCCAAGTGTTGCTTCAATTTCGGGAACAAGTGGAAGTCGAGGAGAATGCCTTCGTCGGACACCGATGGCCTCCCGCTCCTTTGCTCGTCGTGAACGTCTGTGCGTCCTTCGGAGAACTCCCTGCACCATTTGCGGACGTGCTGGACGCTGATGCAAGCTTTGCCATAAACTTCTTCCAACTGTCTATGAATTTCAATAGGTGTAAGCTTCTTCGCGTTTAAAAATCGAATCACTGAACGGATTTCACACCTGGCGGTGACGGCGATTGCGGGCTCCATCGCGGATGGCTGTTAGACTGGCACTAAGCTTCGCAGTGATCTTCCAGGTAGTTGGAATGGAGTGGGGGGGATCAACAATGAAGGCGGTGTTGCCGGATTTCTCCTAGTATCTCGCGCGGCGAATGTACAGCGTTGAGAACCTTATTTTTTACTTGCCCCTCGTAAGTTCCACAACTAATAAACTTCAAAGGTTATTCGTTGTAAATGAAAATAGTAAAATTTGTACTGTGATAGTGGAAGGTGCCAGAGGTTCATCAAGAAAAACGTCGATGTGACCTTTCTACAGAAACTGTCAGCAGAGAAACTGCTTTACGACAGGGAAATAAAGGTTCTCGGGATGACTATAATTGCGAAAAATTGTGTTTTTCATTTGGTATTGTACGTGATATTTATCTTGCATGGTTGCAAGTCGCAGAACAGTTCGTTGACTTCACCTTGAAATAAAATAATTTCCCTGTATCATTGTAAATTTTCCTTAATGTAGTTTAAAATTTCATCATCTAGATCTAGAGAGTTCTGGTAGCGTTACGTGCACTCGATATGATAAGAATGCCTCTATTGCTGTTTTAAGTCAGTCGATGATCGGCCGATTTTAGTTGGGTGTATACAGTGTGTCCAAAATTCGATGCTCACCATTGGTATTTTGGAAACGGTAAGAGTTACAGGGTCGGTTAAATGGAACAATATGGAGGTATTTATCTTACCTCTTCAGACCTTCTCTTGTTTTTCCAAAGAAATGCGTTGCCTACTAGATATTGCAAAAAGTGAAAATCGGCATTTTCTTTAAACTTGCGTAGAATCCACACTATTTATCCTATCAAAAATATGTAAATATAAAAGTTGTAGACATTTAGATATTGAATAATATGCGTCATTAAAATATTTTTTTGCTTGCATCAGTAGCGAAATATGACCCAAAGTTGCATTTTTTTAAATGGAAATGATAATTTATTTTTATACAGTTGAATTACTTGATTTTTTTCCTTTTCAACGATATAAGGTTCGAGCTATTTATCTTGTGTACTTTAGAAGATATAAAGAAAAATCGTTTTTGAGATCTGTAGATGTATTTTAAAGCACATCACACTATCCATGATTGCAAATTTTTAAGAAACAAACAACTGCACATCAAATCTGTCAATAATATTGTTACAGTAGTATCGTGTCAGAACTTGTAGTTGTTGTAGTAAGCTATTCATATTCAAAATTGATGATGCAGTTTTCAAACCATGAAAAAACGGACATGTTTGTTGTCTACATAAGATGCCATCGTAATTCAACTGCGGCAGCAAATGAATATCACAACTTATACCCCGAAAGAAGGCAACCTCACAGAACTTTGTTTTCCCGACTCGAGCAAAATCTTCGACAAGGTGGATCCTTCACCGCCATTCGTCCTACAACCTATCAAAAGACAATGAGGATGCTGAAATAGCTGTTCTAGCCGCTGTTAATGTTGAGCCTTCCGTTTCAGTAAGAAAAATTTCGAATGACAGTGGTATGGCAAGAAGTTCAGTACATTATGTTTTAAAAAGAAGAAATTTCATCCTTATAAGCCAATGATATGCCATCATATCAAAGAGAATGATTATGCTCGAAGAGTTACATTTTGTAGATGGTACCTGGATGAAGTTACAAACGATAATTCTTTTTCTAAAAAATTCTTTGGAGCGATGAAAGTAGATTCACAAACAACGGCATTTACAATCGGCATAATTATCATTATTGGAATAATGAAAATCCGAAAATAGTTCGAGAATCGCGTTTCCAAGAACGATTCGGATTTAACGTGTGGTGCGGTATTTTGGGAAATCGTTTGATAGGTCCATTTATTTATAATCAAACGCTTAATTCGACTAGATATCTTCAACTGCTGCAAGCCGAAGTCGAAGATGCATTGGACGAGCTACCTATTCAAGAAGAAAGAAGTATTTTGTTTCAGCAAGACGGCGCCCCGGCCCATAATTCCAGGATCGTCACTGAATATTTATCAGCAAGATTTGGAAACCGTTGGATTGGAACAAACGGTCCCATACGTTGGCCTGCGCGATCACCAGATTTGTCCATACTAGATTTTTCCTGTGGGGACACATAAAAATTTAGTATACGTTGTCAATTATGAGAACGTTAATGATTTGCAGCAGAGCGTCATGCAGGCCTTTAATTCAGTTAGCGTCCGTCAATTAATGAATTGCCGAATAAATATTGAAAAACGCTATACAAAATGTTTAGAAGTCAATGGCCGCACTATTGAGAATCTTTTATAGGAAAACTCATTCGTTTTACGATGTTATCCACCCGTTATGTTTTTGTTATTATTGCTTACAACTTGGTAACATTATAAATCTGCCTCAAAAATGATTTTTCTTTATATCTTCTAAAGTACACAAGATAAATAGCTCGAACCTTATATCGTTGAAAAGGAAAAAAATCAAGTAATTCAACTGTATAAAAATAAATTATCATTTCCATTTAAAAAATGCAACTTTGGGTCATATTTCGCTACTGATGCAAGCAAAAAATATTTTAATGACGCATATTATTCAATATCTAAATGTCTACAACTTTTATATTTACATATTTTTGATAGGATAAATAGTGTGGATTCTACGCAAGTTTAAAGAAAATGCCGATTTTCACTTTTTTTGCAATATCTAGTAGGCAACGCATTTCTTTGGAAAAACAAGAGAAGGTCTGAAGAGGTAAGATAAATACCTCCATATTGTTCCATTTAACCGACCCTGTAACTCTTACCGTTTCCAAAATACCAATGGTGAGCATCGAATTTTGGACACACTGTATAACACACGTATGAGTACCGGGAATAATAAACTTCGAGTTTGAAGTAAGTTAGGAAGTGTTTTTCCCCCAATTCGTAAGTTTGTGGATACTACGTGAAATATGTGTCTAACGACATGTCGTGTAAAACAGGGACACGTACGAATAGTAACAAACTAAGCAATGCCAACATTAATCGTCGTTACAGTTATCTGTTGGCATTGCTCAGTTTGTTAAATTCCTACTTAGTAATAGTATATTACATAACAAGAGAAGTAAAGAGCATATTACGTACGAGTGGAAAAGTTACATACGAGCGACGAAGGAGAATTGAAACGGACAAGGAGGAAGCGGAATAAGGAGCTGGATCGGCTTAGGACAGCCACCAGTAAAATATTCAATCAAGCTAAGCGCATGGGATGATCATAATACGGCTCTCACATATTTCAGCCAAGGCAGAGATCATTTCCAAGGAAAATCACAATTCCATTTGAAATAGTAGTTGGACCGGATGGTAAGTACACGAGCTCGATAAAAGAGACTTGTGCTCTCCCCCCATCTCTGGTCATTAGTAATGGATATACTGGTGAGGTTCCTTATAAAACTAGGATATGACTGAATAGTCTATTGACATGATCTGGTAATTGTGGTGAGAGGTAAATATGAGAAAAATCTCCGTGACCTCATGGAGAATTCTCCTTGCCACGGTTCGAGAATGGTGTTGTACTGGGACACGTCGGCTAATAACCAAGGGTTAATACCATTAATAGCAAACGACCCGCGGGGTTTATTTAAGAAAATGATGTAACGCGCCAGGGTATGAAGAGAAAGCCGATAACAAAATGGCAGATCGCCTTGTCAAAATTGGAGCTGGAACCCTACTGTGGGGCACGGAACAGTTTTCCCAGTGAACCGATCATGATCCTACTGGAAAAGTGTTACGCTTATAAAATACAAACGCCAGTGACGTTGGTAGCGAATATTCACGAAAACCTTAAAGTATTAATATTATCGCAAATAATTACCTGGCTTCTGTAAGTCATCTGTTCCACCAGCACAGGGTAGTGATGCGAATCAGTACCATTCATTGCAGGTAATCCAGTGTTGTCGGAAGGGCTTAGTCCACGATTTATAGAACTGTCTGTACTTGCCCCATTTGATAGTAGCGGAAATGTCGTTCGTAATCTTATGCTGGGACTACACAGCGCACACAACACTGCGCTCAACAACCTTTGACTATTTGAACCAGAGCAACTGTCATTTTCCTACAAACATTGTAAACAATAAAGTTTCTAAAGAGAGCAAACAATACGTACCTTTTCGATATCAGCAAGTAAGTCGCATAAACAAGTCCATTTTAAATAAGAAGTGGGATAAAATGCGTGAAAGCAAGCTACGAAAGTACCATGACATTCTTCCAAAATACTATTCATCATTTTAATTTGATAACCGCCGTTTTTAATTTTACTTTTGTTCGACTTTTTTCCTTGAAGAGTAGTGGGTAAGATATCGGAAAGGATTTGTTTGAGCAAAGCCCGTATGTCACCAATGCTTTCAGCTAAATGTACATTTTCTAAAGGAGCCTTTTTCGATATATGCGATGGATAGATTTCGTTCGTGTAAGAACGTATCAGTCGTAAACTAGCGCAACTTATGTAGACTAGCCTTTCCAACTCTAACGTTGTGTACATGTGCTGCCCGGCCTGTCCGTCGGTTACACCTAGTTTAAAAGTATTCCACGACCACTGCAACAAAGACAGCAAACTTTGGATGCACTCTTTAGTAACGGTCCGGGAAAAATCTTTCGATAAAATATGTATCGGCTCTGACACATCGACTTGTCGACGAGGCGGTTGAATTTCGGCCGTTATAACTTTGTAAAGAAGCTGGGGAATTTGTCCAGCATTCACATCAGTTCCATTGTTTGATTTCTTCGAGGATTTGAAATAAAATAACACTTGATCTTCTGTCGTCACCATCGTTTGTCCGGACGAGCCGCAATCGCTACTCGGTCCACTTATTCTGCTCCACGCTACGTACCAACGATGCGCCTGAAGCAAATTCATTATGATTTAGGTAAAATAAATTTCGATTTTAGATGTTTCACATTCGTATATCACCATTAAAAAACAAAATGACTCAAAACATGTTTTATTAGGAGCAACGTTATTATGGTGTGTAATAAATTAGGCGTGGTCACCCTCCTTGGGCTGGATTGTTGGGGCAATATCATCTTATTTGAATATTTATTTATTTATGATACAATAACTCGTTTTATAATAAATTGTTGTGTTTTAGTTAAAAAAGTTACTAATTACTAATTTTTATTTATTTTCATTCGTGTGTAGTTTTTTTTATACCTTTAGCTTTTGTTTTAATTCTAATTAAATACTGAATCCAGGTTGAATTCCAATTTTGACCAATAACATGCTATTTATTTGGAATAAAATATCCGAATACTTTAAGCTTTCCCCAGGTTTCAAGAAACTGGAAAAGGAGTGTAGGATAATTGATTAGAACCGCAAAAAAAAAGACCTACGATGAAGTGTTACAAATTTTCTTCAAAATAAAAAAAATACAAAATTCGAGAAAGTATGCCCATGAAAAATTAAAACAAAAATCAATAAGGCACTGACTGACCTGAAGTGGAACAGGATCTTCAAACATCATCGGATATTTTTGTCTTGGACCGCATTCGTAAGGTATTTCATCAGTTTCTGCGAGTAACTCACCATCTCCCTCTTGTTCTCCACCATCTGGACCAATATCCAAAAGCCTAATTTTACCAGTATATTCACCTCTGCCACCAAATAGTCCAAATCCTCCTGAAAACCGTTGTAATTAAAACTCCTTATCAAGAAGAAAAAGTAACTTACCTAACAAAACGTCGGTATCAGCCATAAACCGAATTGCTTCGATACTGTGTCCTGAATAACCCCAACCACCTCCGTGACTTTCAAAACGATTTACACATTGAAAATCTTCCCTAGTAAACTGTTTCCCAGCTACCAATCTTCTATCATCGATGTCATCCTTAATTGCAGTCATTTGAAGAGTATGTGCAATTGTCAGAGTATCCAAGCAACAAAGCAGATTAATAGCAGCTTGAAGACGAGTGACGTGACAGTTAGAAACCACCGGAAGCGCTAATTCTGCACTAAGAACGGCTGACAAATTAAATTTGGGCAGCTCATTTTCATCTTTGGATGGATTCGATATTGAATATAACTTAATGTCGGACAATATTTTTTTATCGCTTGTTTCTATGACATTCTTAGTTCGTAATTCGGACGAAATTACGTTGTAGCAAATCATTTCGTGATTTACAACGTCGTAAGCCCATAAGACATTATAAATGCTGTCCATGCACACCGTTTTGCTGTAAAATCGACTTGATTTTTACTTTTGAACGAGTTGCAATTTCCTTCGCGCTTGTTTATCACCAAGCTGTGGAAACTGTTTGCGTTGTCCAATTGATTTGGTAATAAAACTGAAATGTCGATAATTTTGAAATCGTATTTTTATAGAGCCTTGATCATTAGTACTAGAGTGTGTGTAGTAAACTGTAAGTTGTTTCGGTACTTTAGAAAGAAGATTGTTCAAACACCTGGAATTCTATCTTGGATAATGAATTTAGTGACAGTTATGATTTAAAAAGGGTTCTGTGCATTACGAATCTTTCGTTGTGTCATGTAAATTGTAGTAGTGACACACGGCGCGCCTACGCCATTCCACGAATTTTAAATTACTTCAGGCATTTTGAAATAAACTAAAGTTGAATTTATGATAAATCTGTGTAAGCGTCAGACCACTTTCTTATAAGAAAACAGATCACACACCACAGGCAAGAGGCCGATTAGCTCAGTTGTTAGAGCGTCGCGTCGTGGTATTAACGCGAACGTAATGGGTTCGATCCCCATAGGGGCCAAATATATTTTTATGTAGCAATTGTGGCTAAAGAATAAACGGAGTGAAATTCGACAATATTAATTTAATTAATACAAGTTTAGACACAAATAATAGTCAGAATGAAAAGAGCTCGAGTCAAAATTAAAAAAAAATTTAAAACATGGCGCACAATAATAGATTAGGTATACTTTACTCTAGTACTAATGATTCTCGCGTGTTATAACTTACTAATATAGTTCCTGTTTGCAGTGACCGTAGATTTTGATAAACTGACCGAGTTGATCAGCTTTCATCAATTTTGAGAAAAGTTTGATCTCCAGACGCCCCTACCCAAGTAGCTCTACGTCCGTGTCTTGGACCTATATTCGGTATAAGTCCAGGAATAGCAAACCACCTGGGGTCTCTGTATTTTGACGAATTGCTTTGTCCGGCTTGCACGTCTTGAGGAGAAGTTGCAGTTGCCATTCGACCCAATTGCCCTTTCTACAGAATCCAACTATGTATTCAATTACATAATCCGTAAAAGTGACATACCTGATAATTGCCGAAAGTGTAAACTTCACCTTTTCCGGTTAACACAACAGTATGGTTACTTCCAGCTGCTATATGCACTGCGCTGCATGGTAATTTCACCAACTGAATTGATGATTTTGCCAAAATATCTCCACATCCTAGTTGTCCGTACTGATTTGATCCGAAGCTATACACTTGACCATTTTGGAGCAACAATACAGTGTGATGTAACCCGCAAGTAATTTGAATAACCGGACTATCACATGGTAATTGTATTTTCGCAGGCGGCAAACAGGCAATTCTAGTGGCATCTCTTTCGACATCAGATCCGGTAGGTTCTTTTCCTAAAATATTGGCGTGTCGAGCGTTATTAGCACGATGGACTGGAGTAGAAGGAACTATGGCTGGCGAAGAGCGCACACTCTTCAATTTGGACATAACTTGTTTGCTAGAACCCGCAACTGATATGGACTTTCGCGCTCTGCTCTTTCTTTCTTCGAGTCGCGTCTGAAGCTAAACAAATAAACACCAACCACTTAATAAATACCTCAATCTTTACTTGTTCTTGAAGCTTAGTTCTCTGTCTTGGTGGCACTAAATCTTTAACCTTATCTCTAAAAATCAAATCAAGTCGCATCATTCCAGATAGATCGGCTGCGCCATCTGGTCCAAGAATAGCTAACTGACGATTGTCAACCGTATCCCTAGCACACAACCTACAACAACCGCACATGGCGCAACCACTATCCCCTTCACCACAACCACATTCCCTGTGAAACCTTACACAGTACTAATTTCGTTGTCACGCGGTTGTACTTACTGTCCAGGTTTTCTATCAGGCCTCATCGAAGATAAGCAGCTGATCGAATAACCGGTACATTCCTGGCAAACAGTGCACACCATACACATATCATGGTGCCATTGATGATTTCCAGGAGGGCATATTTGATCCCTTCCTATAGATTCTATGACATTTCCATCCGAACTCCCAGCAATATTTTCTACTTCCTCACGATTCGCAATTTCTTCTAAATCGTCAAAGATGTCTTGTTCGTCGTGGCTGGTACCACCAGTTTCCATGGCAACTACAACTGACGAAGATTCTATACGCATCAAAAGTCATCACTCCGCTAAAATCAAATTATCACCTTCTTTGTTGAGAGGTACAAAATCTCTTCCGCACTGGTACTTATTGTTTATACCGAATGTGTACACTTGCCCTTTAGTGGTTAGAGCAACGGCATGCGCTTTCCCCAACGCTACTTGCACAATAAATTCGCCTTTTAAATTGCAAACCAATCCCGTCGTGTGATCAGCGTGAGTCGTATCCTTTCCAAACATCAGTAATTCACCATCTCTAGTAACTAAAGCCGTAGATCCATTATTACAAGCTGCGTTGATGATGAATTGTCCATCAACTTTAATCATCTTCTTAGGCTTAGTCGGTTTCGGCTGTCTTCGCATTTTATTTTGATCGCCGTCTTCTCCTCGCCTTGCAGTGCCTATTGAAAAAATAGTTCATTGAGTTTTTTCTACTTCGTCAATTGAATAGCATACCAGTGAAAAATACTGATCCATCTTCTGTTAAAAGGATAGCGTGCAGACCATCGTGTCCAAGGGCTACGTGAGTAACCTTCGGAGTTTTCGTCAAGATCAATTCGATCCATCTACTAGTCCTCGCTCCAACCGGCTTCACCCCAAGAGATGCAGCCTTGCCGCAGTAAAACACCTAGAACGCGATTATCGGATTATGTCAAAATTTTTATCGAAACTACTTTTCCCGAAGTCGTTCTTAACAGTCCGAATTCTTTTCCGCTACCAATCGTTACAATTTCCTCTTCGTTTCCAACGTTTACTGTGTGAGACATGCCTTCAACATCATAGGCCGCGACACCTAAGGCGTCAACGCATTTACGAGCCAATTTTAACGGTAATTCAGTTATTAAAGATGCTGGAATGGTCTTTGTTGTTAACATACGTACTACAAAACCATCCTAAAAAAGTGTATTAAATGTTATTTATAAAAAAGTGAGTGATATAACTACATCTTTAGTTGGAGAAATCGTTCCAAGCAGTTCGCCGTCTGAGAACACAACGGAAGATGCAGCATCTCGGCTGTGCAACGATAATGAACCCGAAATAAGAAGCCCTTGCCGTTCTACAATTAAAAATTCGCCACCCCTTCGCCCAACTAATTTTAAATACAAATTAGCCTAAAAAATGAACGGTTACTACTTGTTTCGATGTAGAAATGCATTTGTTTACGTCACAATAAACCAGAGTTCCTTTATCGTTTGGATAAAAATCGGGCTTCCAAACATAAACGTGTCCCTTCAACGTGCCACTATATCCAGAGCCAACTTTAAAAAGTCCTCTGGAGGTGAAGAGGTAAAGATATTGACCGTCGCTCGCCATAGATTTGATTGTAAGAGGTTGGTTTTGAACGTCGGAAGGCATTCTTATTTGATAGTTGTCGATTTTAGAGTTGTTTGGTACGCCATGCGTTATCCAGTCCGGCCTTATGATCTTTCCCAAGAGTATACCGTGAATGCTTCTTTGTAGTGATGTTAGCACGCCCGGCATCTAATTGTAATATTATTACTAAAACGGTTATGCGTAATTGGATAAACACATTTATATTCATTTACGCTACTCAAATATGAGACCATAAGTCACATAAACAAATGATGCGTCACAAAAGTATAGTTATAATTCGGAGAAATATAAAAATCATAACATAAATAAGCGTAAGCCTTCCCCTAAAAGAATGAAATCTTGGTATTCTACAATCATTCTGTTACAGTTACGTTAGACCAATACCAAAAGTTCAACAAAGCTGTGATGTTGTTAAAATCACTAACTGCGTTAACTTTCGAGAAAGATAATGCAAGATACTATGTTAAACTTACTTAGAGAAAAGTGCGAAAATGACAAGAATGAAACGAAAATCAAACAGAATATGGAAATTTATAAAATATTAGTTCATTATAACTTTCCCTTCACCCATCTGTAGATGTGGCTTGATTAAATTGATTACCATCGTAAGTACGTAAACGATGTGTGATCTCACATGCGTGAAAACCAGTAATAACAAATTGCGTTAGTTATTGACTTTCTTTATATTTGGAATATCTATTTAGAAAGGAAAAGCTAGAGGAAAATGTAAGAAAACTTAAATTATAGAATTCAACAAGAAAACAAAATGGTGGTGGGAAAAAAAAGAAAGAGAAAGTGGATAAATTTAGGTAGCTGGGATACACCATGATATGGATCAAATAAAAAACTACAATACAAAGGGAAACACAATATTAAGACAAGTATGGAGATTTGGAGGAGAAATATTTGGGAAAGAGAAAGTGACTGCACTTCTAAAAAGCGTATAATGTACGGGCGGAGATCCGGGGTGGAAGGAATGAGAAGAATTGGTGAGGATAGAGCAAAAATACTGGAGGTGGACTTTAAAGAAAACTCCAGGATACCTTATAGAAAAATTAAAACTTGAAAAGAAAAGGATTCGAACCGGAAAAGAGAATGTATGAATTTTGGAGAGAGATAGACGGGCAAAACGTGAAATACGGCGAAGAAGACAGAAAAGCATATTATAAGAGGAGGATACGCAAGAGGGAAAATAAAATGTTAAGAGGTGCAGGAAGAAGATATAGTAATAAGAGACAAAATAATCAGATGCAAGAGAAAAAAACGAGGATTAGGCAGGGAAGATATAACGACAAGTATAACGATTTAATAGTGGACGGAATCCCAAAGTGTTTAACAGAAGAGAAAAGCATGGATGAAACAAAAATGATAGTCAGGTTTAGCTCAGAAAATGTAAAGAATAGAACACTTGCTAGAGGGGTATTTCTCCTCTGTTTTTACACCAGCTTCTATCGTTTCTAATCCTGTTCTAAAATCTTAATTTTCGGGTGGCACTCTGTCAGACCTGTATATTGATGAAGAGGCATTATTGTCTGAAATAAAAAAACTATCAGTAAACAGTGCACCGGGGCCAGATTGTTTAACTCCCAGGATCATCAAAAGACGCGCTGCATCTTTAGTCGGTTCACTAATAACAATTATGAATACTTCGTTAAAAAGAGTATACTACCGGCAAAATGGCTGGAGGCTACCGTTACTTCTATTTATAAAACAGGAGATAAATGCAACGCTGAAAATTATAGACCAGTGAGTCTTACTTCCATAGGGTGCAAACTCATGGAAAAAATAATTGTAAAAAGTATACTTGATCAAAATACAACATTATGCCTTGTCACCAACACGGTTTTATACCAGGGAGATCTACTATAACGAACCTTCTATCTACGGTAAACGAATGGACCAAAATAATTGATTCGGGAGATACACTAGACGCTATCTATCTAGATTTTAGTAAGGCGTTTGACAGATGTATGAACATCATAATTATTTGTACTAAAAGTAAACAAAAAATTTTCAGACAGGTTTCCTGTTAGCAGTGGGGTGCCGCAGGGTTCAGTTCTAGGACCAGTATTATTTCTGGCCTATACAGCAGATTTATTAAATAACATTCGTAGTCCGCACTCAGCTTATGCAGATGACTTGAAAATATTTGGCCCTTCCTGTAAATGTAGCAAGCAACCTACACTTGATTGTATAGCAGACTGGAGTGACACCTGGAGAAATGTTATGTGATTCACTTTGGCGGCTCAAATCCAAAACATGTTTATTCAATAAATAATGAAGCTATTTCCGTGGTGTCCCAGCTCGATTTAGGAGTTTTACTTGATACTAAATTCTTGTGGAGTTCTCATTGCGTTAAAGTTGTAAAAAAGTCTTTTGGGATATTATTTAATATGAAAAAAAACTTTTGTCGATCCATCTCCAGAATTATGTGCTAACCTTTTCATTACTTACATCAGATCTCATTTTGAATATGCCGCATCGGTGTGCCCTCCTCACTACCTTAAAGATCAACATTTGTTAAATAGGGTCCAACATGCTGCAACAAGGTGGCCACGAGGCTTTGCTCAATTATCATATGCAGAACGCTTAAATAAATTAAACATTCCTTCTTTAGAGCAAAGACAAGATAGGGGTAATTTGATATACACCTTTTTTTTCAAGCGACACCCCGTATATTTTTTTATGGATTCTTGCAAGGCATATTTTTCTCCATTCAACAACATAAAAAAATAGTAGCATTATGAAAATAATTAATAATAATTAAATATTTCTCTTAATTCGATTTTACTATTAGGATCAGAGTTAGCCACAAAAACAATAAAAATTATATATTTAGAATTGTATCAAATAACAATTAGAGCTACTTACTATTTACAATAATTTAAACTAAAAAGGAACCATTTAAATCTAGTATCAGACAAAAACAAAAAACTAACAGAGCTTTTGATAAATGGAATAATTTAACAAATCAAATTGTTGAATGCACTACAGTGGCTTCTTTTAAAAACTTTATAGAAAACAACCAAATTAGAATAAAAAAATGTTTAAGAAATAACCTATCTTAAATCTTGCTATATAGGTTTGCCTCAGCATGTAGTTCTTTGATAATAATAATAAGAATGGAAGACAGAAAAAGGAGAACACTACTGGAGGAGAATGGAGAAGAGGACGAATGGATGAGAGAAGTAGTAGAAAGCAGAAGATGGCTAGAAGAAAGAAAAATAAAAGTGTATAATCTAGAAAAAGTTGAATTAACAAAAAAATGAAAGAAAATGGGTAGTGATGCGTTAATGTTTGTTTAATTAAATTTCTTTAATACGTTAAGTAATAATTTTGTGTAAATGAATAAATAAACTTGATTTTGATTAATGATTTTCTTTATGTTAATCTTATGGATTATTATCTTATTATTATTATTATCTTATCTTAATCTTAATCTTAGGGGTTTTTGATGCAAATATAAAATATGGAAGGTGATCAGTACCTTACAGTACTCCATGGTCAATAAGAAAAACATGTTGTTTCAGTCGACTGAGCAATAATTTTATCACTAAGGTAAGGCAAACATATTTTTATAGGCCTCAAATAAGGCGAAACACGTATATGTGTAGTGTGAACGTGTATTCAGTTTAACACTATTTTATTGGGTTGGCAAGAATTTGAAATATTGCGTTAAAAATGCGCTTAGTTATTTCTCAATGTTGAAAAGTTCACAGCCGGCATCTTACATACTACAGATATTACTTTTTGACATATTTTTTAAATAAATATGATGATAAAGCATCTCCTCAAGTTTCTTCATTTGTACCCAAAAATCTGTACGCCAGTGACTTCCAAAATGGAATGGTCCTTTGAGTTTATACTGAGTTTATAATTCTTAACTTCCCTTACGTTTACAAAGTCTGCCATCGTTACGTTAATTAAATCGATACTTTAAATAATAAAACTACCGTTTACTTTGAAGATTAGTTTGCTACTAACCACACTCATAATTTTTAGAGGATATTCTTCTTATTTAAAGAAACAAATAAACTTTATGAATACACATTTACTTGAGTGTGAGTAAATGAAGGATGTGCTTATAAGTACTTGAAAAGTAGGTATATGGAGCATTTCCCTCAAATTTTACAAGTATAAGCATATCCTTTTTTTTACTTTTCCCAACGAATGAGTTAGCACTTTATAATAAAGGAAAAAAAGCCCGCCTGTTCTACGGGTTGATAAAAATTTCATTTTGGCGATAATCAGTTTGTGATAATTTTTATGAGAAGTTTATAGAGATGAGTTAAGAGAAATTTTGGCTGGTAATTCTCTATTGTCGCCTTTTTTAAAGAGTAATATAACTTCGGAGTCACACCATTGGCCTGGTATCTTGTCGTCATTTCAGTTTTTATATTTCTGTGTAGATCCTGTCTTCTACTGGGCACCTATTGTTTTTCATTTGCCTCAATGTTATGTTTATTTCATTTTCTGTAATATCTGGTAGGTCGTCTGATTCTGCAATCAAAATTTCCCTTCTTTCTGAAGGTTTTATGGATCCTGAATGGCTTGAAGAGTATAATTTATTATAAAATATTCCAATTTTTTTTTATTTCATTTTTATCTTGAACTACTGTATTTTGTTCATTCCTTATTTTTGTTAGTACCGTTTTTCCTTTTGCTTGTTTGTTACGTAGTACTTTCATCTTACATCTTTTATAGTTTCCTGTTCGATTTGGTGTAATAATGTTTTCTGTCCTTTCTAATTTCTCTTTTAATTAATTTATTATGTTTTATCTGAGACTACATTTCTTCTTTCTTAGTGTGTTCTGGTTTAATGTTGAATTTTTATGGTTTTTTGTTCCTGGACAGATTTTCTATATCAAAGTTGTTAGGTATGGCATTCGTAATTTTCTCTGCTAATTCATCTACTTCCAATAACTCTAATTTTTGTTCGTATCAGTTTTCGGTGTATATCATTTTGGTATTTTGAAGTTTCTTTTTGTTTTAGAACTTTAGGGTAGCGTTTTGGTTTGAAAAGTTTTATTCTACTAAATTACTGACACGTTTTTACAAATACTTTTTTGTTGGATAGTACAAGGTCAATTTCGTTTAGGTTTTTAAGAGTGTGTACAGATTTTCTTTATTTAAGTAGTTGTTGACACCTAATCCAAAATTTTCTGAATCACCCTGATTTCGTTCTCCGATTTTAATATGAAAGTTTCCTGTAGTTGTTAAAAAGTTTAATGTCTTCTTCGGGTGATGTGCTTGTTGGTGTGTAAGCATGTATAATTTGCACATTGTACCTTGTATTGAATTTGACGACAATGTATATTACTCGGTCCGATATTGCCTGGTATTTCGTGATAGCATATTTACATTTTCTCAACATTTGGAGGTACCACCAAGTATACGTTTGTGCTGCAATAATTAGTAAATCAGTGTAATGTTTTCCTGATTTTGCACAAACATATAACTAACATTATTATTTATGTCGTGCAGGAGCTACTTTTTTAAGTTTTCGTCTTCGTTGTATTTAATTTAATTAAAACGTAAAATAATAGAAAAATGAATTTCCTTATAAGCCCAAATTTCGACTCCTGCGCGATATAGATAATAATTTTCTGACAACCCTACTTTTTGTTTTTTTTAATTTTTACTTAAAAATCAATGAGAAAAATTAACATTAAGTAAACGATAAATACTGAAAACTCTTGGAGAATTGTGAAATGAATGCACTCGCGGGCGAATTTTTCTAAGCGCAACAGGCCAGACTTGGAAGCCGATTAATATTAATAGATAAATAATATATTGTTGAATTGTTGATGTCAATTTTTTTTGTACATGACGTGCATTTTAAACAGTTTTAGAAACAGAAAAAACAACAAATAGCTATTTATGTAACAAGAAATAAAAATAGTGAACCGCCTACTAGAAATCTGAAATTGTTGCGAGTGATAAAACAGCCTTAAAGAAATAGCAAAACAAAATAATGGAAAAACAGATAATCAAGACAACAATACAAAAATTTACTAAACTTCAGATGTCCGTCAGATTCGTAAGCCATAATATTGCTTATCCGTTAAATTATGAATGTTTGGAAACCCTCCTTTAAACTTCGTTAATTGACAATCCTCTATCATATGTGTAACGGTCTCTGGTTCGTTTCCACAGTCACAATTTGGATTAGAAATCGCACCCCATTTGAACAACATAGAGTTGCATTTTGAATGGCCTGTTCTTATGCGATTTACTTTTGACCAAATTTTCCTTTTTTGATCAAAGCCCGGGACTTCTATTGTTGGATCATCAATGAGATGTTTATTGAAAACATCAACTCCAGACCATAATTTTTTCCACTCTTCAACTTCAGAAAAAGCCGTACTTAAGTAGTCTTGCAACCATATAAGACTTCGAGATTTAAGTCTTTTAGCAGGAGGGTTGTCAATGTCATTCCAAATTGGCAACTTTTTGTTAAGTTGGCATTTATCCCATTCTCGTTTTAACGCAGCTTTTCGTCGAATGTTCGATGGAGTAATATTACAAAGAACAGGAAGCCAATCGAGAGGAGTAGATTTAATGGTTCCACTAATTATACGCATAGTGCAATTCAACTGGGCATCTATTTTTTCGTATGATAACTATTCAACCAGACAGGAGCACAATATTCTGCTGTAGAATAAACTAATGCCAATGCAGCTGTACGAAGTGTCTTTGCATCTGCTCCCCAAGTTGTTCCTGCTAATTTATGAATGACATTATTTCTTGTTTACAATTTTTGTTTGACTTTTTCTAAATGATCTTTGTAAATTAAAAACGTATCTAAAGTTACTCCCAGATAAACTGAGTTAAAATTATGGTTTAATTTTGTATTATTAAAGATAACATTAAGTTTTCTACTTTTTCTCTATTACTTAAATGAAAACAAGAAACCTCTGTCTTTTTAAGATTGGGGCATAATCGCCATTTTTTGAAATAATTTTCCATAATACGCAAATCATCAGATAATTTATTTTCAATTTCGAAAAAATCTGAATGTTGAAATGAAATTGCCATATCATCGGCGTAGACGAATTTTCGACATTGTAATGAAGGAAGATCAGAAATATATACATTAAAAAGAATAGGTGCAAGAACCGATCCCTGTGGAAGACCATTATTTAAAAATCTAACATATTTTCAATAAAAGAAATAATTTTGGAACAAGGAATGACGTTAAACAATTTAAAAAGTAAACCTTCTTTCCACACAGTATCGTATGCAGCAGTTAAATCTAAAAAGGCAACTCCAGTTTTAAGTTTTTTCTAAAATCCAGCTTCGATATGTGTTGTTAATGCCAATACTTCATCACAACAACTTCTACCGGATCGAAATCCTGCTTGTTCAATTGGTAATTTCTCTTCTATTAACGGATTAATTCTTTGAAAAATCAATCTTTCCAAAACCTTATAAATTACACTTAACAAACTTATTGGACGATAAGAAGTTGGGTCTGTAGGACATTTGTTTTTCTTTAAAATTTCCACGACTTTACATTTCCCAAATTTTTCAGAAATTCTGGATGTATTCCATCAAACCCAGCAGCTTTCTTTGATTTGGTCTTTTTAATGCATGTTTTAGCTCTTCTACAGTAAAAGGTCTGGATATATCTTCTGAGATAGGTGTAGATTTTCTTTTCTTTTGTAGACACTTTTTCATCTTTGTGATAGTCGATTTGTCCACTTTTACTGAGTTTGAAACATTAACCAACCGAGAAGCAATAGAATTTGGAGAAATTTTTGTATTTGTTTTAGAAGATTGATTTGTAGAACCTAATTTATTTAAAAGTGCCCAGCTTTTACGACTTGAATGTACGAAATTCATATTTTCCATTAATGAATTCCATTTCTCTTTTCTTCCATTATTTAGAGATGACAGTACAGCATTCCCATTATCTTTATTTGGATTTTCTAGATATGATTTGTACAATCTGTTTGTTTCAGTTGACCAACATGGGACATATTCTTGTCGAAAACCACGTGGCATGGATTTTTTGCTGCACATTTAACAACCTAAAATAATTATCAGAAACCGGTGGTATCCATCTAAGAATAGTTCTATAGTGTATCCAATTAGCTTTCTGAAAATTCCATCTTAGTTTTCCTAAAGATTCTACAAACGAAATTTGAAGTCCAATTTGTATTAGTGAAGGTCTATGCTGACTTCTTGGAAAATCGTTTAATACCATACGTGTTGATTGTAATGGAACCATGTCACGATCCATTGATACTAAACACGGGCTAAGTACGGGCTGTAATTGTTTTGCCATCGACCGGAATAAAATGTTCTGTTGTCTTTTGGATAGTATATTAATGTATGTTGTGAAATTCCATCCATGTTTGTAACGTTATTCCATTGATATCGTTGTATTTGTAGCCCCATAATGTGTTGTGACAATTAAAGTCACCAACATATACACATGTATGAGGAAAAACGACATCAAAAGTTTCGAGCCAAGGTATTGGAGGAGGTTTGTAAATATTTACTACGTGTAAATCTCCTATTTTAGTAGTTATAACGAAAATTCCAGAAATGATACTTTTTTGTATATTTTCATATTGAATATTTTCTTTTACGTATGTTGCATTCCATGAATCGGGCTCTCAATAAAGTCTACTAATTGAAAACCTTTTACTATACCTTTATTGAGTATACTTGTCTCATCTCCACAGTGTGTTTCCTGTAAAAGTAAAATATCGACCCTATTCCTGAAACAAAGATTAGACAAGAAATCTGATTTGTCCTTACTCAACCCCTCAACATTAATTTGTATAATATTTGTAGTGTGTCCTATATTAGTGTGTGATTGTGTTTTGTGAAATTGCGTTTTACATTTTTTCGTAATTATCCGGGAGGGTCTTGATGACCAGCTCCGGAAACCAAAGTGGTGATTCTCAGGAACAACATGTTTTTCTTATTGATCATGGAGTACTGTAAAATACTGATCACCTTCCATATTTAATATTTGTATTAAAAACGCCGAAAAAACGAAAAAACTCTAACGAAATTGACGTGGACAAAGAGTGTAAGACAGTTCACAAACTTCAGAAGATATATATTCGCATGAAAAATAATGTTGTGAAATTGTTAGCGGTCCCACAAGAAGACGAGAACATTTCCGCAGTGTCCCGTTGAAACTCACGGCCGGAAAATCAAGTTACCAACCATTGAAATAAATAAGTTTAGAGGAGACTTAAAACAATGACTTTCCTGGTGGGCGCAATTCAAGAAGATACATGACGACGAGGAATTAGATAACATTGACAAGATGTTCTATTTAGTTCAATACATGGAACTTGAACCTGAAGCTTAACAACTGATTGACAGTTACAATCAAACCCACAAGCAATTGCTGCTCTTACAAAGCGTTACGGACGACATGACTTGCAACTACAAGTTTACGTAAGGGAGTTGTTATCTCTTGTAATTTCCAATGCGACAAACAAGGAGAAACTACCCCTTACACAGTTACATGTCAAATTAGAGTCACATTTGCGATCACTTTCCGAACTGAAGTTGGATCAAGCAGACCCTGCCACTTGGTTATTCCCACTAGTGGAATCTAGTGTGTCAGAAACAACGCTTCGAGCCTGCCAAAGAAGTGACTGCGCCAAGAGTGATGGAAAGCTTCATGATGTTTCAGCGTGTGACTCAAGTCAGCTTCGAGCCCAGAATAACAGATTGGACTTAATGGACTTTATACAATCTGAGATCAGATGCAAATCTCTTTAGCACAAGCTGGTTTTCAGACAAATCAGGAAGTCCAAATCAAGCAAAAGAGAAAGAACAAGGTCAGATTTGTTTCAGAAGAGGATGTGTCTACCGCGGCTGGACTGTTTTCTACTGCTCGTATATCCGAAAAGAATGGATGTGTTTTTTGCGACAAAAAACATCCCTCCGACCACTGTATCACTAAGCAGTCAATGAAATTGGAGGAACAAAAGAAGATAATTGAACAGAAAGGAGTATGTTTCACTTGCTTAAGTGGGAAACACCAGGCAAAAAAATGCAAGACGCCCATTAAGTGCATTTCTTGCGGAAGGAAGCACTACCCTATTATGTGCCCTGGCAGTAGTAAAGAAGAAAACGTACTTCGGAATGACGCTAAACCGGAAGGAGTTTCTGAACTTAGACTTTTTCACAATCAACGAGTCTTCAGTGCAGCTCCAAAAATCTTCTGAATACACTCGTCGAGGATATGGAAGGCCAGGATGGGAGAAGTTAAAGTCCGGTTAGTCGGGGACACTGGCAGCCAAAGAAGCTGGATTACTTCTAGTGCTATTGCCACTGCTAAAGTCAAATCCATAGTAGAAGAATACATTCAAAGCGTGCTATTTGGAGGAACACACATGACTCCAAGATGTTACAGAACACTCCAAAAATTCAACTTGAAATTCCCACTAAAGAGCTCGCTGAACACGACATTCATCACGCCGACATCGGCATTGGCTCAAACCGCGTTGACATTTTGGTTGGAAATGACTACTGGAGACAGCTGCTTACCGGAAAAATGATCAAGTTACGTTGTGGACTAGTAGCAGTGGAAACCACACTAGGTTGGACTGTTGAACATGACATATCTCAGCTGTGAAAGTTGGAGTCTCTCGGTATCAGTGATCCCATCTAGACAAGTCAGCACATGACATAGAGGAGGAAGCACTGAAACAGTTCAGTGAAACAGTTACATGTGACGAGACTGGACGATACGTCGTGGCACTTCCATGGAGGACAGGTCATAGTTACTTCCCAACTAATCAAGCTGTTTCTGAGAAACGACTACGCTCCACAACTAGGAAACTTCAAAGTCAACAGCGTTGGGGTGACTACGACAACGTCTTTAAGAGTTGGAAAGCAGAACAACTGATAACACGGATGGATAACGACAACAGTGAAGGACACTACTTACCACATAGGCCCGTCTTTAAGGAAGGTTCAAATACTCCTGTCCGTCCTGTACTCGACGCGTCTGCCAAGGATCCCATTACCCCTCACTTAACGATTGTCTCTATAAAGGTCCGAATTCTGACGAAGCTTATCCCTTCCATCTTGTTACGATTTCGCAAGAAGAAAATTGGCATCACTTCAGACATCAGAAAAGCCTGCATGATGATAAAGGTTCGAGAAGAGGATAAACAACTTCAAACATTTTTATGGTGGGAGAAACCTGACTGTGCGAAGTTTAAAGTATATCAACATAACAGAGTTGTTTTTGGAATCACGTGCAATCCCTTTCTACTAGCAGCGGTAATTCAACATCACGTTGAAACTACAGTCACAAATTCGGAGCTGAAAAAATCTTTGAAGGAATCCTTTTACGTGGATAACTGAGTGCTATCGCTGAATTTTCCTGCTGACTGCAAAGCTTTCAAGGAAGAGGCAGTAAAAATATTTAAAAATGCCAACATGGATTTACGAGTGTGAACTACTTCTGTTATTGATGGAAATGACATTTTTTGTGACACAAATCCCTGTGGACTAGATGTGACTCTCCTTGGTCTTAAATAGAATAGCAAGGACGATACGCTGTCATGTACATTCAATGATATGGAAATGCCAGAAAAAATAACAAAACGGTTCATATTATCTGTGACAGGTCAAATATTCGATCCTATAGGTTTATTATGTTCTGCTTTGCTCATACCTAAACTGCTGATCCAGGAAGCATGGGCTTCAAAATGTGAATAGGATGAGTCAGTCCCTCAAGAATGTCAAACTCGTTTCTCGAAGTGGATGCAAGAAATTCATGTCCTTAAGGTAGTATACATCCTACGGCACTTTCAATTAACTCAGTCAGTGGAGCAAGAAGTTCACGTGTTTACGGATGCTTCTAAAGACGCTTACGCTGCTGTTGTCTACTTGCGTACTCAGCTTGGATCTGATACCCTCATTCAATTACTGCTGGCAAAATCGAGATTGGCTCCACTAAAGAGGGTTCCATTCCTCGACTCGAGCTTTTGATAGTCTTTTTGAGTTTGGTTGGCGGAAAGGCGAGAAACTGACTGATGCACTAAAAAACATCCCGTATCACTTCTGGTCAGACTCATCAACAGCAGTTGCATGGATTAAACGTGAAGCGGAGTGGACGGTATTTGTCAAAAATAGAGTCAAAGAAATCAGAGCTACTACTAAAATAGAAGAGTGGCATCATATTTCTGGCAAAAGAAATCCCGCGGATCTTCCCTCCTAGGGCTGCTCCCCCTCATTTTTGGCTGAATCAAAGTAGTGGCAAAGACCGGAATGGCTTTACCTAAAAAGAAAGTATTGGCCATTATCAACATTTAAAGTGAACGAGACTGAAGTTGAAAAGGAGCTTAAGAAGACAGCCATAATAATGACAAGCTTCATTAATTTACAACAGCCTCGATTCTCTTCATACATGAAAAATGTTTGCACTAGCCTGGATTTGTCGTTTTATCAACTGGAAGTTTTGTAATAACCCCATCCCAGAAGTACATATCACGTTACCCGAGATGAGATGTGCAGAAATTATTATAATACGTGAGTTGCAGAAAATCAGTTTTACAGAGGAAGGAATAGGAATGGGTACATTAGTTATCGTGAAAGACAAGAATGGATTGATCAGAGTTAAAACAAGACTATTGCATCCCTGAATTGTATCCCATTCTCCTGCCGAATTGTCATCCTTTAGTGGATCAGTTGATTATGGACACTCATCTGTTCTTTTGCCATGCGGAATTACATTTTCTAGTTGGAAAACTTCGTGAGAACTATTAAGTCCTATAGGCAAAACGAGCTGTCCGACGAGTAATAAAAAGTTGTGTTGCTTGTCAATGTCATTCCGTCAAGGCACTGGGGACTGAACCCGTTGATCTTCCAACTCATCATTCCCTTTTCAGACTACGGGTGTAGATCTCGCCGGCCCAGTCTTTATGAAGGATGCTCCAAACGCGTGGATTGTGTTGTATACTTGTTCAGTCTACCGTTGTGTACATTTAGATGTCGTTACTTCTCTCAGCACGGAAGCTTTGTGAGGTCCCTCGTACGATTTATACATATTTATGGACGTCCCAACACTGTGCACAGTGAAAATGGAACTAACTTTGTTGGCGCTGCTAACCTGCTCAAAACAGTGGATTGAGTAAAATTATTACACAAGTCTGGACAGAAGCAAATGCAATGGATTTTCAACTCGCCAACGGCTTGTTGGTGGGATGGTTATTGGGAAAAATTGGTGCGCTTAAGTAAAGACCTACTAAAAAGAATAATCGGAAGAGCTAAGTTAAGTCTGGATGAGCTGAGGACTTGCCTAACTGGAGTAGATGCCACGATGAACGATCGGCCGCTAACTGCTATAGCAGGTGAATATGACGAGATAATCCCCCTTACGTTGTTCCTTAAGAGTAAAATTGCAACCCATTTTCCCTACGTTGCTGATTCCGCTGGCTTAACCGATAGATATCTAAAGATGAAGGAACTTCAATTGCACCTTCAAGACCGCTTTCGAAAGGAATACCTAGCTCATCTCGTCATGAACAAAGAAAAAAAAAACAAGGAAAGTTGCTGTGGGAGATGTCGTTTTGCTAGGCGCTGACAATAAAAAGAGGTACCTATGGCCTCTCGGACGAATTGTGGAGTTGTTGCCTGGAAAGGATGACCATGTTCGGTTGGTTCGAGGGAAAACTAAAGGAAGTCAATTGTTACGCCCGTTGCAACGCATTTTTCCACTGGAGATTTCTCAAGCTAAAAAAGTTATTCCCTCTTCCCATCTGGTACTCAACAAGGAGACTAAAGATGGAAATGAGATCGACAAGACATCCGAATTAGAGAAAGTTGTAACAAAAAGTGGTAGAGTATGTAGGAAACCCATACGTTGCTTAAAGTGGTCTCATTTATTTTATAAATAATGATTATTATATTAAATATGAGAATTTTTCTTTCAATTTCTTGTAATTTTAAGAAAAATGGATGGGAGAATATTGCAGAACTGTTGTATGAGTAGCATGTTATCTAATTTTGTTGCTACATTTTTTTGAGTTGCTAGAGTTTTTGATAAAAAAAAGTTGTTATATATCAATAATAAAATTCAGATCGTTTTTAGTGTCAGCTATTTATTAAAATAATTAAAGTATAAGAAGATCGGATAAAATGGGTAGTTTTCATCATACATTTTTCTCCAGTAGTCTGGTTTCAACGATATCCTATTTTATGTGACCCAGTTCTTCTTCTAGTTATTCAAGTTGGATTTGATAGATCTTCGTCTTTGCCTATTTGGTATCAAACTTTGCCCCCGCCACCCAATCTTTGGAGCTGATTGATCTTACAATGCGAGATTCTGAATCGCTGATTCTACTCGTCTGCGGTAGTTGCGTCATTTCATGATCGGGTTGCCGACAGGTTTGGGATTGTGAAGGGGTATTTCATGGGATTTGGGTGAATAAGGGACTTGCTTTCCCTAACAGATGGGAAGAGCAAAGCTTAATAAGTAATTACTGAGATACAACAATCACGTGACACTAAAAGGTTGTACAACCAATATCAATTATACAAAAAAAGTTATGAGACAAAAGTTGTTGGAAATTCTATTGTCTATAAGTTATATTTCAACCATTTTTTTAAAACGCAATTTATATTTTCGTTTTGCGGGAGTGACAGTGAACGAGGGCCAGCGATACCTCGCTTTGTCCCGACTTACTGTAGTAGGCAGCGTTTGTATGACGGCTTACCAGTTAGATACATTTAAATATTGTTGGACGTTACCAATATGTTTAATTCAATTTTAAAAATTGCTTCGCAGTGCACATTTCCTTTATAAATGTGAATTTTTTTCCCTACAACGTATCCGATTTTTACTTAACATCTTATAAATAAGGTGTCAGGAAAACCGCGGGTCAGATTTTTATAAAACGTGACATATGGGTCTTATTTATAATAGTGAAGATTTGATTAGATTTTGGACATAATCTATTAAGTTAAGAGCCTTTAACCTACATAGATTTTTGAAATCTTGGAATATTTACAAAATATTCATTATACACATTTTTCTTCAAATAAAAGTTGTTTATAATTTAAGTATACAAAACGTTTGTTTCAACTATTTTTTGATTCGATGAATAATTATTGAGATATGACTGTCAAGTGATACTAATTGTTTTAACAATATCTTCACCAATATAAATTATAATATAAAAAAGTTATGAGAGAGAAGTTGTTGTAAATTTTATTGTCTGTAACTTTTGTTTGAACTATTTTTAAAACGCAATTTTCATTCTTAAGTGGTCTTAAGAGGAACAGTACGCGCGCGGTACCTCGTTTTGATGTTAGATGTTTATTATATTTTTCGAGCAAAATGTTTCATCGCCGAACACTTTCGATATTCTTTTACACGTTTGTTAGTATCAGAACGATGTGGAGTTGAGCGCAAAACGTTTGTTTTGTAATCCAATAAGTTGTAGTTCAACCATTTTCTGAAATGAGTGAGCAGTGTTTGATTCCTGCATTTTCTGTGTTAGATGGAAGTGATTGCAATAAGCCATCAACATATAATAACAGTAAGACTCTGAAAGACAAGCGACCAATGGACAAAACTTTTATATTTGTGGTGTCTCAATTTACATATTGTAATCCCAGTAGAGATGTAGTGATCATTAAAAATATGGTAACAGTAATCTTGGAACAAACGTCGCTCCGCAAATTATAACCACAGAGTGGTCTCACAACCCCTAACTTTGAGAAGCCAAATGTATTAAACTGAGGCACATAGCCACCTAAGATCTTGTAGAAAGTCAGTAAACAATTTTGGAGCAGTTAACATCCAATTACCCTTTGAAAGCATTATCTCTCATTTAATCAATAATTCAATTTTTATACAAAAATTTACCTGAATATTTTGCATTGCCAGAGCTCTTGGACACATTAGCAGAGCTGCAGTTGCCGACAAATATTTTCCTGTGTCACCCCTCACCACAACCAAGGACAGCAAACAAGCACATGCAATAGCGGTCAAGTGACTTCCATCATTGGGTACAGAACTTTCAGGTCCATGAAGAGTGGCGAGATCCAATAATAATTCAAAAAGAGAATCAATAACATCCGAAGGTTCGGCTTTTAAACCTTCAGGAGTTTGTCCTTGTAGCACATCCAATAAAGCAGATAAAGCCTTGGTACACAATCCTGGATGTGAAATCCTACTTTCTTTTATTAATTCAAAAACAGAGCGTAAACCAAGACCAACAATTTTTGATACTCTAACTGGAACGTAAGTAGAACTGCTTTGAGAATTATCTTCGGTATCACTATCTATTTCACTGTGGTCTTGAATAGGATTACTGCAGCTGCTCTGGAGATATTCCTGACTAGCCTGTCGCATCCATCTTTCTAATACAGCTAGTCGTACAGATGCAAACATAGCAAACGCAGACGCATTACCGGGCAACTCCAATTCCGGTGGAGTCTGAATCTCATAATCATTAATAATATCCAATTTGTTTTTCTGCCTGTATTTATTTTTCACACACTTCCTTTTAGACTTTTTCCATTCTTGTTTTCTACTAAAAATAAATGATTTAGTCTAAAATCGGGACCTAAATGATACAATACCGTTGACTATCTGGTAAAATTTTATACATTTCGTGGAAAAATTTGCCGAAATCTTCAGGTTCAGGTAGCATATTTGTTATGTCTTTCGTTAAAAACATACTTGGAATGGGGTTAATAAAGATATTGATTTTTCGAAGGGATGATTCACCCCGAACGGTGCATTGATTTTATGTTCGGTCGATTTATTAAAGATTGTCGATTAACGCAGTTCAAAATCACGACTAACTGCAATTACTTTAATGTTTTATCGTTTAATTCATTAAAAACCGGCGAATTTAGAATTGTAAAATTTGAAGGTTACAATTCATTACATTCGTAAATGTAAACAGAACAAACCAATGAGTTGACTTGATGCCCCTCTATTTGCGCACAAATATATTCAAACAGAAAGCGCGGCAAAAATTAAATACAATTTTTTTTATAGTAATGAATCCATTCAGTGTTAGTAATTTATCTGAGTGTTACTAATTAATAAATAATTATCATTTGCGAGTCATAAGTACATTTTAAAATTTTCCTAATGTTGAGACTGATAATGTTCCAGATTGTTAATGCTATTTAATCTTTGTTGGTTTTTCTTTTCCTTGCATTACAAGTTAAGTATATTATGCGTCTGGTTAAAATAAAATTCAAGTTTAGACATAATTGTACACGTTTTGTAGAAGGTAGAATTATGTTCTTAAATCACATCAAATTTTGATAGTATCCATGCATGAAAAAAACAATATTTTGAAGAAGTACAGTTTTAAAAATCCAATGAAGCTTCTTCATTCCAAAGCCTCGAAGCTTCTGTATAGAATTACAAAACTCAAACACAATACAATCATTTCTAAAAACAAAATTTATATTTATAATTGTTGATAAAACATACATACATACATACATATAGATAAAAATTATAAATACGACAATAAAAACTGCCTAAACAAGAATCATAAAATAGATTATTTAAATATTGATATAAATCACAATAACAATCCAATAAAAATCACAAAACTTTATAGAATTTATGTAGAACTTTGAACAAGTAATTTATCACCTGCCCCATCTAAAAAATATTTATGAAATTGATACAAAGACGAAAAAGTATGATCTTTGAATCCCAAATCCTCATCACCCTTAGCATTTATAATCACTCCATTCCAATCGGCGTTTCTTGCCCCAACAAAATCCAAGGGAACAGAATCACCAACATGAAGACACTCTTCACACTTCAACTGCTTAATCTTAGACAATTTCATAGCTTCGTGAAATATCTCTGGGTTAGGCTTTTCAATCCCAAACTCGTAAGACGAAATAATAAATTTAAAATAGTGTCTAATCTTGGCACTTCTTAATGTGATATCTAGACGAGGATCAAAGTTCGATACAACACCTAAAACAATGCCTTTGTGTTTTAAATAAGATAATAAATCTAAAGCTCCGCGACAATGTATCCAACAAGATGATGTTTTAAAATCATCTATTAACTTATAAGACAGCGCATCAAGTTGTTTAGTGTTGATTGTGGGACTAGAATCTTTAAACGTTTTTGATATAACTTCTCTCCACCAATTTTCCCAGCCCAATCCTGATTTTAATCCAAAATTTGGATGTTCCTTATTCATGTACTTGAAGTGAGTTTTAAAATTTTGCGATATCGTTTTCCCATCACAGGTAATTCCATATTGTGCACCTACGTTTGCATAATATTGCCCCGGTGCGTGTCTAAATGTTAATAACGTATTTGTTAGATCGAATGTTACTAATTTGAGATGTCTTATGTTCATGTTTGTTCGTCTGTGAGTAAAATAAATAAATTAACTACGATTTAACTACTCACCTTTGACACAACCTTAGCCTTCAACTTGTCTACAGAGTTGAGTCAAATGCATGAATGGACATTTATCACCCTACTTATAGTGATAATTTTAATTAAATTTAATTTAGAGGTTATGACATTGTTTATTTATTTTTGACAAAGGTTGATGAAGCTGTAGCGCTGTTGTCACGTTGCAATTGCATTCAAACTTTTAAAATGTTTTTTATGATTATTGTAAATTGTAGTAATAATTTCCAAGATTAGTTAAGTAAATTAAATAAATATTCTGGTATAAAAGTTATTAATTAAAAAAAAAGTTAATTTGTAAAGATTCTTGTTATTTTTTACAGAAACACAAATTTGTTTTTTGAGGTTGGCGACAGTGAAAAAAAAATAACCTTTGAATTTAAATCCGTTACATTTTCGTTATGAATATTAACATTTTAACAAAGTTGAATGTGTTCATGTAAGTGTTTTCCGCATTTATAGTGATTCTTGGTAAGTTTGGCAGTAAAATAATTAGATTAGACTAGATCTTGGAGTTTTCTTTATTATCAAATGCAAGTATATGTCTGTGGGGCGCACCTTGCTTAACTGTCTCTAATACCTCCGTTTTTTAAATTCGAACTTTAATTGTGCTTCCTAGGAAGTTTTTTTAGCAAGCTCCAATAATATGTCTTTTACAACGTTCTTATCTTGAGAAGTCTTTTTCGAATCTCTATAGGATTTGAGTTTGTCGATTCTTACTCTAATTACCCATGGTCAAGGTTACTTAGTTTAAAAAAACATTTCTTTTTAATTAATAATTTAATTGAGGATGTCACGTATATACAGGGTATTCGGTAATTATGAGCATACAATCACACGGACCTATAACATTTTTGAAACGACGAAGCGAACACAATGCAATGTCAAAATATATATAAGTTATTGGCATAAATAAAGTTCAGTATTGGGACTTTGTATGCTACCAGTAATGGTAAGATAAGCAAATAACCCAGCGGGTCCAATGCCGGCATGCCTGCATGAAGCCATTGAACTTTCTATGATGGTGAAATCATGACTTGCCTGAATTGAGCCATTACATGTATTGTGAAGAGGAAATGATTACTTGCCTGTATTGAACCATCGGTTGTAGTAAAGGGTAAAGTTTGCTTTCAATGGGCCAACATTAATAAAATACTTAGAAAATTGAAACATACTCTATTACGAAATGACAAGTGAACACAACATAAATGCACAAAAAAAAACAAACAAACAAAAAACGTTTCTCTAAGTTTTATACAAAACGAGATTCATTTGTATTGAAATGCGCAGGACTCGAAGAAAATCGTTTGTTGAAAGGTCAACTGAAAATGTTGGTTCTAAAACACGAAGTTGTTCCGGGCACAAGCGTGTGGTTTCAGTTTCTTGGTTTTCTTGATTGGTTTGTTTTACAATTTTTAAGAAATGCATTCACTTCTTTTCTCACACCCAGATTTTTTTTGTAGATTTGCTAACTATACTTGTTTTAATATACTGGGTGTTGCAAATTAGTAGGTCAAGGTATTAAATCACACATTTTTTGAGCTAAAATAATTGGACCTTCCTGATGCCACTTTTAATTTGGGAGTGTCGTTTTCAAAATACAGAGTGTCAAAATAAAATTTGAAAAATTGATTTTTATGAATAACTCCCGTACTTCTACAGATATATATTTGCAATTTGGTACAGATGTTTGTTTTAAGTCGACACACTTTCGGTATAATTTTAGTGAAAATAGTTCAAGCACGAACGGCAAGGGGGGCGGTAAGTTTATATTGACCCCCAATCTTTTTCTACTTACGCCTATGGTATCATAATATTTTTTGATACAGCATTTAATTACCTAACTTTCTTCCCTCTTGTAAAATTTTGATTTGAGGTTTGGTTTACAAGATATTACAACTTTATTACAGAGCGGTTATAACAAAATGCATTAACATTATTTTAGCTCAAAAAATCTGTGGTTAATGGCTTAACCTACTAATTTGCAACACCCTGTATAAAATTAGGTTAAATAAGTGTAATTTAATCTTTGTTTGTGTAAAGATTGAGAATGACTTTAATACACTGGTGAGCAAAAAATTGAGATCACCTTATAGTTGAGATATCTTTGTGGAATTTTCTGTTTTAAATTTATATTGGACAGTTGTAAACCATTGTACTATAATTTGTAAGCTAATCTAAAAATTGTATGTTGAATCGCAAAGCATCTTTTTTAGTTTTTACGATTTATTTTCAAAGAGCAACTAATTTACATTTTAAACGAAATTCGACAGTTTGTTATTAGGACCAATATGAGACTAAAAATTAAAACAAATAATCACTAATAACGTGTATTACCTCATCTTGCGTTAATGACTGTTTGAAGTCGACGAGGCATACCTTGAACTAAGTTAAGTATTACATTCTGGTCGATGTTATTCCATTCGTCCAATAGTAACTCCTTCAGCTCCTGGGGAGTTCTTGGAGCTGGTGTATGCTTTCGAATACGACGTCCCAACTCATCCCAGACGTGTTCGATGGGATTCATGTCCGGACTCAGGGGTGGCCAATCGAACCGCATAATTCCCACCTCATTGAGATATTCTTCGACAACTCTAGCTGTGTGAGGCCTAGCATTATCGTGCATAAAAATGCCACGTTCACCCATAGTGGTCATGAAAGGCATAACATGATCTTCTAGAACCTCGGTAATGTACCTGTGAGCTGTCAGGGAAGCATTATGTATAAAAACCAACTCCGTGCGTGCTTGGGAACTGATTCCTGCCCAAACCATAACAGATCCACCGCCAAATGGACGTCGTTCGTCAATACAAACTTGAGCGTATCTTTTTCCGGGTCTTCTCCATACTCGCCGACGTCCGTCCAACCCAGTGAGGCAAAACAGTACCTTGCTCCAGTTCTCATTATTCCACGCAGCGTGATTCCGCGCAAAAGTCAATCTTGCAACTCGATGTCGACAAGCCAGCAGCACGAAGTCTTCTCCTTACGGTCCATTCACTAGCATTTACATTTCTAACTTTTTGGAGTTGATTTCGTAGCAAAACTGCAGAAGCTGTTCTATTCCGTAAGTTAGCGGACACCAAAAACCGGTCATCTCTTTGGGTGGTGACTTTTTTTCGCCCAGATCCTGGTCTTCTGGTTACCAGACCAGTCTCCTCATAGCGTTGGTACACCTTTTGTACAGCACAAAGGCTCTTACCAACAATTCTTGCAGTTTCACGTTGTCCTCGGCCATCTTGTATCAACGCTACAATTCTTGCCACAACAATAAGATCTAAAGGCATTATTAACAGCGCAATAAATACCGCGAACACTACACTGTGGGACTAATACGTTCTTCAGAGACAAATTAAAGTTAACTTCAAAAAAGACACCGAAATGAGAATTTGTAATTAGAGCGAATGCACGCTCTTTCATGGAAATCACAAGTACGGTGATACTACATGACAGATAACAAATATGACAGACAACATTTCTCGAGAAACAGCGCCTGTCATGATTTACAATTGTCCAATATAAATTTAATACAGAAAATTCCACAAAAATATCACAACTATAAGGTGACCTCAATTTTTTGCTCGACAGTGTAGTTACTGATAAAAAGTTAAATCAAGATAAAAATGCTATTACTATACTTAACCTATACGTTTCTCGAAAATACTTACAAATTTGTATGATCGCACATTTTAAACTGTTCACAAATAAAAACCCTCGCTGAAACACCCGAAACTGTTAAAATACAAACGATCATAAAATGGAAATAAAACAAATAAAAGAAAGCCGTGCATCGATCACTACTTCGTGAAGTCAGAAAAATGTCCGGGCCGGTATAACGAGCGCGGTCGTGAAGTAGTGGGAAAATATTGATGAAAATGCGGTGAAATTCAATGTATTATCTTCTAACAAAAATTTAGCCAACGCAGTATTATTATTGGCTTCTATGCAGTAATATAATGATAAAAAACCGTTACCTTTAAAACAACATTAAATGTTTGATGGGTAGGTACTATTTTCCAATAATAAAAGTGTTGGGTTTACCGTTAAATATTAAGAATGATTTTTGTATTGGCATTTTTATAGGTTCCATTCTACCATTTATATGTTGATTCTCCACTATAATTTTTGCAGTGGTAAATATTTAAACATTTCGTAGTGGGTATTTTGTGCTATCTGTTAGCCAGAAAAGCCAATACATTGCCAACAAACAAGTGTTTGCCGGGGGCCGTTTCACATCTATCAAACATTCTTCAAATGTATTTGTTTTCGTCAAATAAATTGGAGTGTGAAACACCTTCATTTGTTTTTGACAAACATTTGATCATTGAAAAGTAATGATGAAATAAAAAACAAGTTGAAAATGCAAGGCATTGTCGCAACGAACTTCGTATTATCCAAATATGGAAAGAATGGCAAAGTTATAATTAGCGCCAATAGACCGTCATTGCTAACTTTCTATTATCCAAATATGTGCCACACATTGATTTTGGACATATTTGGATTTTTGAAATAAACTTAATTTCCCGAGGGCATCGGGTATCTGTGGCCCGATTTTATGGGGGATAAGATATTTCAACTCAGCTATGCCAGAGGAGTCTAAATATATGCCACACATTGATTTTGGACGTATTTGAAATTTAAATTTTTCGACGGAATATCGCGGGGGCTCGGCGTCCCCGTTGCCCGATTTTAATGCACATCAAAACTTAAGCTTTGGACACCAAGCTGAATCGATTGATGTATCACACAATGATGTCCGACCATTAGAAAGGCCTCGGACGGACGCACACACGGACGCACGGACGACAAATCGATTTCATAAACGAACGAAGTTTGTTGAAAATTAGGCATAACCAACACTCATCAAATGAATTTGACAAATATGTGAAACATCACCATTGTCAAACTTATTTGATGAAATAAATTTATCTGAAGCAAGAATTTGACGTTTGATTTGAACAATGATAGAGTTGTTCAAAATTGAATTTTTGTAACTAAATTTAAATCTTTGTTTATTTATTGAAATACCTCAAGACTCTAGATCATAATAGTTCAGTGCATGATGTTGGGGATCTTGAGAATGATTAGGTAATTTGAGGGGTAAACCGCTTTTATGGCCTAAAAAACGAGTGAATCAAGTTTTTTAAGCCACATACGTGCCTCAGTTCAATTTACACTTTAAAGAGTATAATGAAAGTTCTTATTGCTCGAACAAGCCCTAAAAATTTTAGAATCTATCAAAAATAATTTGACGTTTGTTTTTTAACATTATACCATGACAGAGTACGTTACGCAGGGGAATATAACCACATGCAGTTGTATGTTTTTAACAAAATTTGACATAGTTAAATGCAAAGGATGCAATGTGATAACAGCTTTATCAAAATGGTGGTTACGATCTTTTTCCGCCATTTTGTATGAGTGATTTCATATTGAGATACGTCTTTTCTTGGATCAATGTTTTTAATTGTGAAGGTAATTAAATTAAAAGACAGTTGCATGAGTCTCCGAATTCCTGAATACTGTTTACGCACAAGTTGCGTATGCTATCTTTTGCACGATTTTTTTTTCTATAATTTTATTTTGAAATCTCTATTATTGTGATATGTAAATCACAAAATTTAACTAGTAAACTGTCGCTATACGCATATGCCCATAATGTATACATTTGTCATCTAACATCTAGTTAACCTATTTAATTGTCAAACGTTTATTTGAAGATTTGCATTGTTTTACAACATTTACAACAAATAAATTGTGTGAAAATTGCATTGTAGATAACGAACAATGTAAGTAAATCAACAAATTGTTCGTGGAAAGCTTCTAATGTGGAATGTTTTTTGGTAACGTGTTAGGAACGCTATTTTTTAGACGACTGCTTACATTTTTGGTAAATAAAGCGTTTAAATGTAATGTAAATAATCGTATTTGTAAACCTTCAAGCAGATGTGTTTGCTAGCTTGCATATTCATCTTCTGTTTGTTTAGCGGCTTCCAAAACTGCTGGTGGCATACACTGAACGTTATCTTCATCACTACTGAACATTTTGATTTTTGATTATAAGCGAAGCGGACTGAATTTAATAGAAAAGTGTCAAAATGTAAATACCTACTTGGTTTTTGTAAAAAAAAACGTACCGTTGCTAGGGGTATCTAAGATGTTAAAAAGTTACTAACATGCTAAGAAGGAACTAATATGTTAAAAAGTAATTAACACGTTATTTAAAATTTTCTCGTATAAAGTGACATTGCGATATAGTCAGTTTCTACAACAGTCGTCTAAAAAATAATATAATAGTATACAGTGTGTCCAAAATTCGATGCTCACCATTGGTATTTTGGAAACGGTAAGAGTTACAGGGTCGGTTAAATGGAACAATATGGAGGTATTTATCTTACCTCTTCAGACCTTCTCTTGTTTTTCCAAAGAAATGCGTTGCCTACTAGATATTGCAAAAAAAGTGAAAATCGGCATTTTCTTTAAACTTGCGTAGAATCCACACTATTTATCCTATCAAAAATATGTAAATATAAAAGTTGTAGACATTTAGATATTGAATAATATGCGTCATTAAAATATTTTTTTGCTTGCATCAGTAGCGAAATATGACCCAAAGTTGCATTTTTTAAATGGAAATGATAATTTATTTTTATACAGTTGAATTACTTGATTTTTTTCCTTTTCAACGATATAAGGTTCGAGCTATTTATCTTGTGTACTTTAGAAGATATAAAGAAAAATCATTTTTGAGGCAGATTTATAATGTTACCAAGTTGTAAGCAATAATAACAAAACATAACGGGTGGATAACATCGTAAAACGAATGAGTTTTCCTATAAAAGATTCTCAATAGTGCGGCCATTGACTTCTAAACATTTTGTATAGCGTTTTTCAATATTTATTCGGCAATTCATTAATTGACGGACGCTAACTGAATTAAAGGCCTGCATGACGCTCTGCTGCAAATCATTAACGTTCTCATAATTGACAACGTATACTAAATTTTTATGTGTCCCCACAGGAAAAATCTAGTATGGACAAATCTGGTGATCGCGCAGGCCAACGTATGGGACCGTTTGTTCCAATCCAACGGTTTCCAAATCTTGCTGATAAATATTCAGTGACGATCCTGGAATTATGGGCCGGGGCGCCGTCTTGCTGAAACAAAATACTTCTTTCTTCTTGAATAGGTAGCTCGTCCAATGCATCTTCGACTTCGGCTTGCAGCAGTTGAAGATATCTAGTCGAATTAAGCGTTTGATTATAAATAAATGGACCTATCAAACGATTTCCCAAAATACCGCACCACACGTTAAATCCGAATCGTTCTTGGAAACGCGATTCTCGAACTATTTTCGGATTTTCATTATTCCAATAATGATAATTATGCCGATTGTAAATGCCGTTGTTTGTGAATCTACTTTCATCGCTCCAAAGAATTTTTTTAGAAAAAGAATTATCGTTTGTAACTTCATCCAGGTACCATCTACAAAATGTAACTCTTCGAGCATAATCATTCTCTTTGATATGATGGCATATCATTGGCTTATAAGGATGAAATTTCTTCTTTTTAAAACATAATGTACTGAACTTCTTGCCATACCACTGTCATTCGAAATTTTTCTTACTGAAACGGAAGGCTCAACATTAACAGCGGCTAGAACAGCTATTTCAGCATCCTCATTGTCTTTTGATAGGTTGTAGGACGAATGGCGGTGAAGGATCCACCTTGTCGAAGATTTTGCTCGAGTCGGGAAAACAAAGTTCTGTGAGGTTGCCTTCTTTCGGGGTATAAGTTGTGATATTCATTTGCTGCCGCAGTTGAATTACGATGGCATCTTATGTAGACAACAAACATGTCCGTTTTTTCATGGTTTGAAAACTGCATCATCAATTTTGAATATGAATAGCTTACTACAACAACTACAAGTTCTGACACGATACTACTGTAACAATATTATTGACAGATTTGATGTGCAGTTGTTTGTTTCTTAAAATTTGCAATCATGGATAGTGTGATGTGCTTTAAAATACATCTACAGATCTCAAAAACGATTTTTCTTTATATCTTCTAAAGTACACAAGATAAATAGCTCGAACCTTATATCGTTGAAAAGGAAAAAAATCAAGTAATTCAACTGTATAAAAATAAATTATCATTTCCATTTAAAAAATGCAACTTTGGGTCATATTTCGCTACTGATGCAAGCAAAAAATATTTTAATGACGCATATTATTCAATATCTAAATGTCTACAACTTTTATATTTACATATTTTTGATAGGATAAATAGTGTGGATTCTACGCAAGTTTAAAGAAAATGCCGATTTTCACTTTTTTGCAATATCTAGTAGGCAACGCATTTCTTTGGAAAAACAAGAGAAGGTCTGAAGAGGTAAGATAAATACCTCCATATTGTTCCATTTAACCGACCCTGTAACTCTTACCGTTTCCAAAATACCAATGGTGAGCATCGAATTTTGGACACACTGTATAAGTGCTAAAGTGCTTTGTTAATCCTGAGGGCGAATTATCAGCCGAGGGATTAACACTCTATTAACACTACAGTCCTTGTTAGGTATAATTACATTGAGTTGTTGATACTGGTAGAGGGAATTCGAATAGTCAAGCGGGGATTCTCGCCGCCATGTTGGTATGAACCTTAACATTTTCTGCGCATACGTCATTAGCATGCGCAGAAGAGACTCATGTGATTTTAGGTTTACCGTATTTGTTTTTACGAATCCAGAAATGAACAAGAATTTCAATTGATTATTTAGATTTGGTGGATTAATTTATCCATCTCATCTCAAGATGTGATCAACAAAGCAAACTGAAAAAGTTATAAAACAAGCAATTTATGAAAGTGGTGGTCCCCATTTAAGTACTGAAATCTGTACTGAAACATTTAAAAAGTAATATTTTTCACATTTAAATGCTCATACATTTGATCACTGTTATTTTTATTATTTATCAATGACTTTTCGAAAGTGATTGCTTGCAAGCATCTGTTTTTTGCGTCATTCCATCTCTATAGATGACGATTGTTTGTTTTTACAAAATCAGTTACTGGCAATTTCTGATTGGAGCACTACAAACAATCTCCAGCTTAATATTTCTAAATGTAAAGTAGTAATATTTACAAAAAGTTTGATGTTATACTATATTACTACCGTATTAACTCTAATGTTTTATGTCGTGCCGATAAAATCAAGGACTTAGGTGTTACATTTGACAGTAAATTAAACTTTTCAGAGCATAGAGACAACGTAATTGCTTCCGCACTTAAAACTGTGGGTTTTATAATCCGCACCTGCAAATCATTTAGAAATCCCAAATCCGTAATAAGTTTAAATTTCGCAATGGTTAGAACAAAATTGGAATACTGTAATTTAATATGGTTTCCTCTATATAAGTGTCAAATTGATGACGTAGAAAATGTTCATAGGAGGTTCCTTAAATACCTCTGTTGACGTTGACGGTATGTATCCAGAAAGAAGTTTTTCTCATACAGCTTCACTAAACCGTTTTGAATTTGTTTCACTTGAGTTCAGAAGATGTTGTAGTTCTCTCAAATTTTTACAACGTCGGATTAGAAGATACTTGAATGTTATTGAAGTAGAATTCTTCGGCATAGTCCTCAGTGAAGGCCTAACTTTGGTTAGAAAACTCCCTAACACTACCTGATTATGTCTAGAGAGGTATTCTGTAGTCACAAGAGCTTGACATCCACCTGTGATGTGTTGAATAGTCTCGCTGTGTTGATGACATCTAGTTTCATTTTTCGTAATGTTGTAGTAGCAACGCATGATATATTCGTTCATTTCGCTTGTCCATTTCACGCGTTGCACGTTGTTGGAGTGGATTCCGTTGAACAATAGCCGGGTCGTTATCTGAGTGATAGGGCTGAGTTATAGAGCGGTGTCCCCGATAGTGACGCCGCTCCACCGAGGCTTGACCTCGTGTCACAGGTGCAAATAAATCATAGTCGGAGGGGCTGCAAACCCTTCTGACCGGTTGGCTCAGGTAAACCAAGGTGCCAGTTCCGGTACCTCTATTGTGAAGTTCTTCGTCGAAGTTATTAAGATAGTGATGAACCTTTTTTCAGCTGTCGTTTGGCCTCCCTGCGTATATTATTATTATTATCATTTTTATTATTATTATTGTTATCACAATCGTTTTGAAAATCACGTAATTAATTAAATTCGAGCTGTGTCCGAAAAATATGTTTTAATATGCTTGCATTATATTGTAAAAAAGATTTCTGATCTTCTCGTAAGAGACAACAAAAAGACGTTTTACTTAGAGAAAGAAAGCAATAGAGTGGTGTGGGTAGCTGTAGCAGTAAAGAGCGTAGTAGTTTCGCGCCAACGTCATTTCCATAACAAATGTATTGCGTGAGAGATGTTTTTTAATTTAAAACTGTGAAGATACCACACTCATTAATGTAATTTGCAAACGTGATCGCATTAGATAATTCCCTAAAATATGACAAAGGCTAACTTCAGTTTACTGCAGTTCTTTGTGATTTCATTCATAAATACCTTGTCCCGCAAATTTTAACCTTTTAATTCCCATCGTTCCCTTTTTGGGAACATTTTATAAAGCATTGTAAAATATTTAAAATAATTCAATGAAACGTAAATTTTTGATAATCATTATTTAATAGTGTTCAAAATACAGGAATATCGTTTTAATTTTCAATTATCGTACATGGTTTATAGTTTATAAGGTTTTAAATTATGTAAAACTTTGGAAAAATAAGTTTTGCTTATCAAAAATTATTGTGCAATGAAATCATATTTTATACAACAAGATTTTTCATTTCTAGTGCAGGTTAATCCCCCTATTGTGATTTGCAATAAGAATTTTCTTTGAATTTTAATTGTTTGGTCGTAAAAAATTTGCATTCTTTGTTATGTTCCCTAAATGGGAACGTTGGGGCGTGGATTACCCCCTCTTACCTGCTGTATAAATTTCTAAAGCGACGATGAGGATATTGATGAAAATGACCTGGACACACGAGGCATGCCATCAGATGTAGCAGGTGAACTTGAAATTCACGTGGCGGAATATAGTGATTCAGAAAGTTCAGATGAACCACATCCCATACGTTCGCGTACTCTGGACCTTCCAAAGTGGAAGAAGACAGATGATGTATTCCTAAATACTGAACCAAGTAAGCCCGATAAAGTTGGTAGCGATCATATGCTGAAGACAGAATATGAAATATTTAATCTTTTTTCACGCCTGAAATGGTAGAATCAATTGTTATTCATATTATTTATATTTATGCAAATAGAGATAAAAATAATCCCAACTTCAAAACAACAGATTAAGAAATTCGTCAGTTTTTGGGATTGCTCTTAGTGAGTGGCTATCATAACCTCCCCGGCGAAAAAGATTACTGGTCCACTTCAGAAGATTTACAAGCACCGATATTCTCAAAAACCATGAGCAGGGACGCATTTCAAACAATCAAACGGTACTTTCACCTGGCTGATAACCATAATTTGTCTGCCACAAAAGTCGCAAAAGTCGAATCTTTGTATGAAAGTTTGCGCCAAAATTTCCAACAGTTCGGTTATTTCATCAGACATTGAGCATCGACGAACAGATGATACCCTACCACGGCCACCACTCGTCAAAGATGTTTATAAGAAATAAACCCATACGATTTGGATTCAAGTTGTGGGTACTTTGTAGCTCAGATGGTTACCCATACAATTTCGACATCTACAGCGGAAAAAATAATGGAGAAGTAGAGACAAGGCCTTTGGGTTACCGAGTTGTTGACAAGATGCTGTTTATCATTCAAGAACCTTCATTATATGTTGTGTATTTTGACAATTTTTTTACAAATTATCAATTACTAAGTGATTTAGCAGACCGAGGAATACGTGCTTGTGGAACTGTACGCAAAAATAGAATGGCCAAATGTCCGCTGCTTCCTGCAAGGGAAATGAAGAAAAAAGGGCGTGATGCTTATGACTTTCGATCTGACGGGAAAGTTGCTTATGTTCGATGGAATGATAATTCCATCGTTACACTAGCTAGTAATCACCATCGTGTGACTCCAATACAAAAATGCAAACGTAGAGTCAAGAAAGAAAATAAGAAGGAACTTCCTCAACCTCTTATGATCAAGAAGTATAATCAGGGAATAGGTGGCGTAGACCTATTGGATCTTATGCTTTCTAGTTATAGGCCTCGTCTAAGATCAAAGAGGTGGTGGTGGAATCTGTTCGCCAATGGATTAAACATGGCGATTGTTGGCGCTTTCCGATTTTATACGTATATTCACCCAGAACAGAAAGTTACACACTTATCTTTTCGTCGTTCTATTGCAATGTCTTTGATGAAGGTTCAAATGGTATCACGAAATCGCTTGGGAGGACCAACTGCTCCAGTTGTTCAAGATATCAGGTACGACAATGTGAACCATTTCCTTATATCAACTAAACAAGGAAGGTGTGTGGTTTGCGGAAATAACACTCGCCTCAAATGTGAAAAATGTGAAAACGCTTACATAAAAGTTTCTGTTCTGAGGCATACCATAAAAAGTAATCTTCAATATTTATAAAATGAATAACATGTAAAATTTCCAAGTTCCAATATTAGATTTGTGAATTGTATTATAGGTATTTCAACTTTGGTGTTTGGCAAGAAATTGTAAATGACACCCCAACGTTCCCATTTTGGGAACATAGCAATACAAGGAAACTGAAACTCAGAATTTTCTAATTCCAACGAAATGTTGTCATTTACTCAAGGAACAGTAACATATACCAAAATAATAGTAAAATATCAATTATAAATGGGGTCAGGAACTAAAAGGTTAAGTATGTGGTGAAAACACATACATGCAAGTGTAATTTTAGTATAATTTATATCGATGTACTATTTATGTATTTGAAATCGGGGATTCACCTTATACAGTATTGTCATTTTTCCTAAATTTCAAATTCACTCCCGTGATTTGTTACATTGAAATATATGGAAGTATTATTCGCGCCAAACCATAACGCCACTTCTCTATTTGATGACGTCACATAAAGTGACAAGTAAGTAAAACGTCTATTACATAAACTCATATTCTTAAGGGCTTGATAAAACTGTGTTTTGTAATCGAATTTTAAGTGTTTCTACTTACAAATACGCAGTAAAAACTAAAATAAACAAAAAATAAATATCAAAACTGGCATTCAGTAGAATCCAATATTTCCAATTAAGTTCATTCCAAGATGGTCGCTAACTGAATCCCCCCTTCCGTTCCATGCAATTATTTTTCTTGTCGAGAAACTCACTTTAGTTTCTCTCTACCATTATTATAACTCTATGGATAATTAAAAACTTTGAAAAAAATTAAATTGATACAAAAATGAATTGCAGTTCTTCAGATAAAACACAAAACAACATGTAATGTTTAGGTCCATACGCCACAGAGACATTACCGTATGCGCCGAGTTACGCACGCATGCATGATAACCATTGAATTTCAATTGACTTCCCAAGATTATTGCCATTGACTTCCATTGATTTCCATTGACTTTTATTAACTTCGATCGACTTCTGTTGACTTCCTGTAACTTCCATTAATTTCCATTCGATTGTACACTGACTTCCAGAGCGGTTTATCCCTCGTGTTAATTTATGCATTGAAATAGAGCTCCCGCACTTTGAATTGTGCCAATAGTAATGATTCTTACTGATATTAAAATAATATAAAGTAAGCGTTTATCAGGCAACCTTGGTGCTTCTAGTTAACTAGCGCTTAAATTGAACTATAGTAACATTTACGAATCAAAATAGCCATCACGTTTTGATCATGCAGGGTGCACGTGAATAGCCGTATTTATCCGATAAATACGATCGCGAAACGAACCACTACGACAACAGAAATAAAATGATACATATTTAGTAGCCCTTTGCGATCTCCTTTAAATAGTATCAGTCAATAGCGCAGCAGTCGTGAGCACTGCACCTGATTGTAGAATTCCGTAGGTTAGTGAATCTTACTATAGTTTGTCTAGATTGAAATTTGCAAAATTTTCAATACATCCAACTATGTGTTGAGCAAAATAACAATCTTTGCAAGAGATTGCATAATAGCAAACAATCACCGAGAATGACTCGACAGCTGTTTTGTCCTATTGAGACTCTTCAAGAGTGAGAGAACTCAAGTGTAACTTCACTATTGTATAAATACGCGCTGTCGACTATATTTCCTACAGGACGGCACATCATATACGACCAATAAGTGTTGCGACATATAGCGTCGTTTCGTGCTATCGTAACACGTTCATACGATAGTGAACTTACACTCGAGTTCTCTTACTCCTGAAAAGTAGCAAAAGTACAAAACAGCTGTCAAGTGATTCTCGCTGTTTGTTTGCTGTTATGAAATGTCTTGCGAACTTACAGCAGGCGATTCGACTTTGTTATTTTTGCTAACACATAGTTGGCTATAATAATCGACTTATGTATCTGCTTACACATCTGTTAACAACTACTTAGGAACAACAACAAACAAAACGATCACTTCTTTTAACTATTACAGTCCTACAAAGAGACCTTAACTCTAAGATAAAGAGTTATCTTCTTCTACTCTTTCAGTGAATTTAAACTTCTCTGTTCATCAGATACTGAATCGGATACGGAAAAACTCATCTTTTCTCAAATTACCACTATAGTTAAACCTGCAGATGTCAGTCGTTGGAATTTAACTGTTTCATGTGAGTGAACGAACTGATGTCATTTCGTGGTGTCAGCTCTTCTCAACTTTTTGCAGCTACTGCCAAACTTCCTACTGGACGCACGGATTACTGGTCATCCCCGATAAAGTGAACTCTATTGTTTCTTAGGAATGCGCAAGGAACATTTGATGCGACTATCTCAGCTCACCCACATTTCACTTTGCCTTTTGTCATCTAAATCGAGCTTCCAATTCCTAAAGGAGAAAAAGTAATTAGCTACATCAGTCGGTCTCAAAAAAGTAAAGAGAAATTATTCAACCAACGAGAAAAAATGCTTTGCGGTTTTGAGGTCTATAGAAAAATTTCGTCCGTACGTGGAGGGTGCACATTTTACCATCATCGCTGTTCATCTTTCTCTTTTGTGGCTCAACCGGTTACAATCTCCGTCAGGACGTCTTGCAAGCTAGTCGATTAGACAGAACGATTTCTCTATCCAGCATTCCCTATCAGTTACTGTGTTGGGTATAAGCCAACCGCTCAAATTCTACAACGTACTATTGACTACGGTTATGTGCTGATGTTGCGCGTTTTGCAAAACGATCCGCCGTTTGTGCTGTAGATAAATTCGAATAATACTCCACCCGGATATTTTGCTCCACGAGCTGCTTGTGATTTAGTTGGAGTCCTTACTAGCTCCACCCAATTTCTCTAAATTTTTTTTTTTTTGCATTTCGGTCAGTAACTGCTGCCGTTGTCACAAAGATAGTTGAAGAGCAGGTTTTCCTTCTTTTGGGGTGCTAAGATATAATATCTCTGACAATGGAGTACAGTTTCAGAATAAGCAATTGAAACAACTCTGTAAATAATACCACACACAACAATCACCGCGAGATATCATCCTGAAGCAAATCCAGTTAATTGATGGTAATGATACTTTAGTAGGTATTTGGCATGACCTCATATCTGTCATTTCCTCCTATTTAGATGTTGACGCTAATGTTAGTACGCAACCGAACGACTATGGTAATACTAATATTCGTTTATTTTAGGCTTCTATTTCTTTTAGTGGGGTTTCTTATTTTCGCTTTGATAAATTCGACTAGTGAGGGTCGACATAACGTTTTAGAGAATTTAGTTGTTCTGTTTTATTAGTAACCTGACGTTGGTTGACATAAAGAAATTCTCATTTGTGTTATTCTCTTATTTGACCTTTTATTTTAGTGGTATTTGGCTTAAGTGTTGAACCTATCTAGGTCAATTTCCATTCGTCATTAGACAACTTGCTAGAATGTTATTAAAATTATTGTATCGATGGTAGAGTTTATCTCGAGTTTTTCTCTCGATAGTCTGTCGATTGTTTATGTGTCTGTGAGAACTTTAATCTTAGGTTAAGTAATACATTGTGGTATTCGTCTGTATCTTTCCAAAACTACAGGTGGTTAATGAGATACGTCTTAAATTATTGTTTAATTAAATAGTTTCTAAGTTTTCAAAGATATTCATTTATTGAATCAAAGACTATTCTGGTACGCTCAAAGTTTCATAATCATTGTAAGTAATGGCTATTTTTTTAGTGTTTTTTTTCTCTCGTATTTTTATTCGAGAATCCCTTATGCTCATCGTTTAATTATTTTGGATGCTACTGGTAATTAAAATCTTAGAGTAGCAGACGTAAACATCGAAGTCGCAATCTTTACACCATTATAAGTGGGGTGGAAAACGGCTGCTGTTTTACACCCAACCCATTGCAATTCCAAAGGTATCACCTATACGATTAACCGGGTAAGGTCAGGCATTAATATTTCTTTATTATTTATACTATCTACGCCGATCAGACACGTTATCGCGCACAAATGTGTACTTTTCATTTCTAAAAATTTTATTAGTATTATTTTATAGTTTAAATTACAGACGACGGTCATTTCGTGATTTCATGTATACATGATATCATCGGGATAAGTCAAACGATTGGATTTTACGTCTGTTTTTGGTTTTTTAAATTTTAGTTTATGAAGTGACAGGGTTTAAAAAATTAGTTCTGGTTTTGTCAATTGGTACTTAAAGATTTCATTATAAATAATTCTACAAATGTGAGACCCATGACATTAAATATGCCAGATGAAACAGCATTCGAGGAGACACAGATTCAAATTTTGGGTTCGCGATGCTGGAATGTATCTGGCGGCAAACTAAGAATGGACGCCGGCTATATCTCGGGAACTATAAATCTGACAATATTGAAAAAAAATTGTAATTGGTAAATCGGCTACAAGAAATCGCTTTAAATTATTTTCGAGCTCGAAAGATGACCGTTAGGGGGCGCAACTGTTATGGCTAATAATAAAATTGGCTGTTTCTTCAAAAATATGCAAGTATAGAGGTATATTTTAAATATTTCCATAGCAAAGACTGATTTTTTTTCTTAGAGTATTTACTCTGTCTTATAAAATGTAGTAGTGGGGAACGTCAAACATGTTTTTTATTCAAATGGAAATAACTTTGGTATATAATAATAATAATAATAATAATAATAAGCTTTATTTAGTTAATAATAACTATTATAATCTTACAATTTCATAAATTATATTATAAATGTTTTACTTAACTAAAATTTATTCTTAACATATAGTGTAGTTTTAAATTTGAAATCAGACATAGAGCTACTATATTTTATTTCATTTGGCAATTCATTAAATAACTTTAATCCTTTATAGTACAGTGAATTTTGGCTACTAGTTTTATCGTATTTTGGTAATCTAAAGTTGTCTCTTTGTCTGGTTTCATATCCGTGAAACTCTCGATTGTGAAATAAATATGTATTAAGGTACCTCGGTAATTTGTTATTTAAACATTTATAAATCAAAAGTAGTACATTAAATACTGTGTTTTGCCAAATACTGAGTAAACCGGTTGTTTCTAACATATATTTTACGCTGGTTAATTTTGAACATCGTAATATAATGCGGAGGGCTTTGTTTTGTTGTTTTTGTAATTTATTTATTTCACCTTCGTTGCTTAAAAAGATTATGGTACTACAATAATTAAAATAGGGCTCTATAATTGAACGATATACTAATAATCTAATATCATAACTTAACTTATTCGAAATTCTTCCTAAAAAGTTTATTTTCCCACTTACTTTCTTTATTATATACTCCACATTTTTATTGAATTTTAGTTTGTTATCTATAACAACACCTAAATATTTAAATTCCTCTACTACCTCAATTTTGTTGTTTTCTACTACAATTTCGACATTTTCTAAATTTGTGGTTTTTAGTTCCTAGTATCATACATTTGGTTTTAGATACGTTTAATTTTAATTTATTAGCTTTGAACCAATTTGTTAATAACATCAAATCGTCATTAATAAGTTTAACAGTTTCTTGAACATTTTTCCCGAAGCTGAGATAAAGTATCATCCGCAAATAAATGAATAGAAGATGATTTTGGTACGGAAGCAATGTCATTTATATAAAGATTAAATAATATTGGACCTAGTACTGAACCTTGAGGGACTCCTAAACTATTTAGAATATTTTCGGACATTACGGTATCTATACGGGTTCTTTGGTAGCGATCATTAAGGTAACTTTCAAACCATTTATACTCGTTATTTAGTATTCCATAAAGTTTTAATTTATGAAGCAATCGTTTTCGACATATAGTTTCAAATGCACGTTTTAAATCTACAAAAACCGCTATTATTACTTGATCTTCTTCTAATTCATTTTTCCAGTTTGCTAAAATGAGATTTAGCGCTGTTTCGCAGGAATGCTTACTTCTGAAACCCGATTGTGCATCATTAATTATATTTTCCTGTTCCAAATAATCGACTAGTTGTCTCTTTACTACTATTTCTAAAATTTGTTCTAATTTAGGTAATATATTAATTGGACGAAATTCCTCACATTTTTCGTATTTTGTATTTTTGGGATGGGAATAACCGTATTTATTTTCCAAATATTAGGGACCGTTCCTATTTCTAAAGATTCATTTATTAAGTCTACTAAAATATTTCCTACCACCGGAAATACATCGCGCAATATCTTAATCGAAATATTATCTACACTGTTTGATTTTTTAATTCCGTTAATTATTTCTTCTAGTTGTCTTATAGACACACTTCTAAATTTAAATTTGTTTACGGCTTGATTTAATTTTATACTTTCATCAATTGCTAATGGAATAGATTCGTTAATTTCTTTGACGCTATTTACGAAATATGTATTAAAATTTGATGCTAATTCTATGTTCCTTGTAACTTTGGTATTGTTAAAATACACTTCTCTGATTGTGTTTTCTTTTTTATCTCCTATAATGTTTTTAAGTAGTTTCCACATTTGTTTTGGATCGTTACGGTTCTGCTGCAAGTTGTTTTTGATAAATTCGTTTTGTTTCTCCTAAGTAAATAAACAAACTCGTTTCTTTTAGATTTATATACATTCCAATTGTACGCAGTTTTATTCAATTTAGCTATTTTATACAGGTCGTCTCTTTGTTGTTGTATTTTTTAAGTTCATAAGTGAACCACTTATTTTGCTGATGATGAACTTTAACTTGTTTGTAAATAGTCAGTTCATTAATCGAGGTTTGTATTAATTCCATTATTGCACATACTTTAGTATTTATGTCAAATAATTGCATTATGTCTAAATTTACTTTATCCATAATAGATTTTTGTAAATTTGCTATATTGTAACTTACAAATTTCTTAATTAAAGTATTTATTATGTATATGTTAACGGAATTGAACAAACTAGGTCTTGTTTAAAAGAGCTCGTGTTACTTAATAATATGCTGTATAGACATTGTCCGAATAAATTTTGACGTGGTAGCTAGAGGGCGCTGTTTGACATTACAACAATTATTGGGTATTATCATGAGATTTTTAAATAGCACCCTATGTATCTTTTACATAGTTAAACAGAGGACAAAATTTCTAAACAGTCGACGCAAACCCTACTTCTTATCTTTTTTCAAACCGAAGATATTCATAAAACAAACATGCATCAATGCTGTCCTAAATGTTCAAACCGCCATCCATCGTTTTCGATGCACTTAAGCACCTAAAACCTACAATGTATGCTAAAGAAGAGAATAAAATGATAAATAATATTTAGTTTTAGCGAAAGCACCCGTCATAAACATTAGTAGGCTGTGAAACACCTAGTACCTAGTACTAGAAGTATTGCACATGACCTCTGGGAGTAACTCGATCTACCGTTCAAAACATTGGCATAGAGCACAGGTAGTGTTCCTTCAATGTTGAAACTCTACTGTAAACTTACAAAGGTTTACTTAATAATTATCCTACAAAAACCAGTTATTATCCTGTTGAATCAGTACTGACAATCTTTCATCTTTCAGGTTACATCCATATCTTGTCTTGCATCAGGCATTGACTGCTATAGATTTTGATCGAAGACTACACCATTACCACTGGCAAATTTTGTCACGTATATTGTGGACAGATGAGGCCACCTTTCATAGCAATGGCAGTGTAAATGTCCATAATATGCACTATTAATCAAGAACAAATCCGTATTGGCTGCAAAAAGTTCAGCACCAAGGTCGTTGGTCTGTAAATTGTTGGGCAGGGATTCTAGGAGGACGAATTATCGGTCCATTCTTTTTTAATAACCAACTAAATGGCCACAATTACCTACAGTTTTTAACAGAGAATTGCAGATTCTGTTAGAGGAAGTGCCCCTAGAACTTTGCAGTGAATGTTCGTGAATTTTTGGATGCCAACTACCCTAATATATTGATTGGACTGGGCAGCATCTTTCCATGGCCAGATAGACCACAGAATTTAACATGCTTGGATTTTTATTTATGGGATCGAGTAAAAAATATGGTTTTTGCAACCGGACCCACTACACGCGATAACATGATTGGACGAGTAAGGGACTGTATGCAAACCATTTCAGTAGCTGAACTAGAGAGTGCAGTTGGGTTTACGCGGAAAAGGATGCTTAAATGCATCGAAAACGATGGACGGCAGTTTGAACATTTAGGACAACATTAATTAAATTGTTTCAATTAATTTAAATTCGTCTTCCTCGTAAAATATGATAGATATTGCATAAGCAGCTGTCTAACATTTGTTTTATTGATAAGTTTGGTTTGAAAAAAGATAGTAAGTTGCGGTTTGCGCAGACTGTTGTAATGTTAAACAGCGCCCTCTAGCTACTACGTCAAAATTTATTTAGACAATGTTTATACATATTATTAAGTAAGAAGAGCTATTTTAAACGAGACCGTTGATTGAAATATTGGTAAAGATAGTCAACCGCTTGTATTTGCTTGTATCACGGATGCAATTCACATATGCATGTTGGGTTGCGTTTTTGTTTACTTTTTCACCTGTACTGAAGCGCTAAGTTATAATGTGTACGATTCTTGAAATAGAATAGTTCAATTTATTCCACCGTTGTAAAAATGGCGCAACTTACAATCCGTAAAATTTACTTTTGTCAATACAATGTTGCAACGTTTTCAAATATTTAGTAAACGTATTAACTAGTAATTAAAAGTGACGAATTTTTCATTTATGAATAATACCATTGATGATACATATCTTGGATTTTAATGACAATGTTTTTTTAATAATTTACTAAAATACATGCGAAGCGTAATTTGTTAAAACAGTTTGGTTTGGTCGGTGTTAGATAAATAAGAAACAATTATTTTACAAATTATGCTTGCTCTTTATTTTTTAACTTGCAAATAATAATGTTGACATTTGTTTGTCATTTAATAACTTCGTTAGGAATAAAGTAGAACATACTGGGAGAAATACCACTAGAGTTCAGAAACGCAAAATTATTGGTTTTTGTATCTACTTGTTTTACGTGTTCAGTTGAAAAGGATTTTAAATAAAAATTGGTTTTCAAATTTTTCAATTCAAAAGGCAACATGTAACCGTGTTTTTTAGGGAAAGTGGGTTCCACTAGACCTTCAAATTTAAATTCACTTGGTAATAAAACCTATTCCTATTACTTCTAAAAATAAAAGTACTAGATTTTAGCTTGAGGTGTGTTGTCTCCCGACGCGGTGCGGATAATACGTGTATAATACACTAATAAATAATTTACGAAAAGTGACACTTTGTTATCTGTTAGTAGAGATAAAAAGTTAGGATTTTACTCTTTGAAACTGTATCAAAATATCATGGTTTCGAATTAAAATAGTTTAATTAAAGTAAAAATAGCTCATTAATTATAAACATTGTTTCAAAATTACAATTCCAACTGATCTAAAATAATAGTAATAATTTACAAACAATTTACACATAAATAATAACGTACCTAATACAATGCTATACATAAAACATATTGAAACAAATGTATTACGAGGAGTCTTCCGGATTATCGTTTATGAGTCACATTCCTTATCGGCTTAGTCAGAAATTCTACAATTGCATACTTTTAGCAACACCTTTAGTAAATGAGTAGGCTTGTTATAATATTGTTTAGATGCAAACAGTTGAGTACGTTAGATTGTAATATAAGAAAATTCAACATTTGTTCCAACATAAAAGGATAGCGTTTCTATGTTAAAAATTTTAATTTCAATGACCAAAATTTAGAAATTTACTTGCGTAAGCCTAATAGATTTTAAAACATTTTCAACGGATAAACGATGTTAATGTAATAAATATATGAGTATGGAATTTTCAAAAGTGTTTAAAGAAATTGTTTTTTTTTGGGAGAACGTTTTTCAACGATTTCTTTACGAAATTAATACTTTTAAATCTGCAGGTTTTTTTCATAATAATAAACTTTATTCACATGTGTATGTATACAATCTTTGTACATATATGTGTTTGTCATGATGGTATAACCATTGTTATAACCTTACGTAAGAAAGATACAAATAAATATTATTACATTGAACAATTAACAGACAATAGAAAAAAAATATATAACAAAGGACACACATTTAATTAGTACGTCGACAAAAATCAATAAATTCTTGTATATTGTAGAACGCATGTTTTTGTTTGTTTGTCAACATTGACTCAATGCACCAATATTTCAATCAACGGCATGATGCATTGGCAACAATGTCGTGCCTTAGCATAAACTATCAGCAAAATTACAGTTTTCTATTTCACATTTATCGGCAATACTGTTCTGTAAATTCTACAATACAATTGACGTATTTTCTTAGCACAAAGCGATACTACCGACCTCTGATGTTTAGAACAAATTTCGGGGTCGCATAATCCCGTAAGGTTGACTATCTTTACCAATATTTCAATCAACGACGAGACCTAGTTGATTCAATTCCGTTAACTTATACCGGAGTTACTGCCATTGAAATAAGAATATGTTTGACGTTCCCCCACTACTACATTTTTTAAAACAGAGCAAAATAACCTAAACAAAAGAATCAGAAATTTTGCAGTCTTTACTATGGCAATATTTAAAATATATCTATACATGCATGATTTTGAAAAAAGAGCCAATTTTGTGATTGACCATATCAGTTGCCCCTCCCCCCTAGCGGCCATCTTTCGAACTTGAAAATAATTTCCAGCGTTTTCTCGTAGCCGATTTACCAATTATAATTTTTTTTCAATATTGTCAGATTTATAGTTCCCGAGATATACCTGCGTCAATTCTTAGTTGGCAGGCTGTACTTCCTATGCTGCTCGTGTAAAGAAAAATGCAACCAAGTTTAGTTACACTTTTGGTGCATTGTTGTAACATACATTTTTTTACCTAAACGATCCAACTGATCATCTATGCGGAGGAGGGGGAGCGATCTTTAACTGTAATATTATAGAAGGAACTAAAATGAACACAAATATGAGTGTTACTATCATTATTCTCAGTCACGATTATCGGATTTGCAAAAGAAGAATTACTCTCACGAATGATTCTGTTTATAATACATTCAGCAACGCTTTCGCGCACCTTCTAATTGTTTTGTTTTTAGTTAACCTGATACTTAACTCGCCAGTGTTTACAACATTAACCGGCTTGACGGTGATGGTTAACAATTGAGTGTAATTTCTAAGTAATTCGAGTAGCTCTGCTATTCTATGAAACCACCAAATAGGTTACTACCTCTCGATCATGAGTATCGTAAACAGCATTAGTAGCCAAAGGTACAGAAATAATTTGTTATTAATCGATGAACAAAAGTTCATCTTATGAATACACAAAGTCTGTCTGTCTGTCTGTCTGTCTGTCTGTCCGTAGCTTTTTTCTTGTTGACATTTTTGAAAAAAAAACCACCCAAATTCAGTTTTGTAACTTTCTACTTTTTGTAACCATCAGGCTCGAAACTTGGGAAAGCTACAAAAATAGGAGTTATTTTAATAACAGGAGTTCTGGCTTGGAGTTCATCATTATCCACACGCTTTTGTAGGTTTTCCAAAATTGATGCAATTGCCCATTATAACTTTGCCATCTATTTAACACCACCAACAGCTGTCAAAACCTGATGTACACTTTGGTACAGTCCAAAACTCTAACACTACTGGATTACATGTTTTTACTTTTGGAAAATTATATCTTAATATGCTTTTGAAAACGGGTCATAGATTAATGGTTTTGGTATCAAAATGAAGCTAAACTTAGCCTGTATAGCTGTTGCTATTAGGAGTCAGCTGAATTTCACGTTGTTTTCAAACATTTGTCAATAAAAATAAAAGTAAGTTGTAATAATGAAAGAAAAATAGTATTGGGTTGCCTAAACAATCAACATTCCTACGTTTAGACAATAAGACTGAGAGGAAAGTCATTAATGAGCAAATAAAAAGCTTTATTCCCAAGGAACAGCTTTGAATGATATTATAACTAAATTAAATAGGAAGGTTACAATAAATAAACATCAAAAGTTACTAATTGTTATTGATGAACTTTAAAAAAGACCGTGTAATTCAGATGATTTCTGATAGCGAGCGCTATGCGCAATGATTTTAGCTGCGTTTTGATATCAAAACCATTTTTGTCACTTGAAAGGGCGAGCAAAAATTTGAAAAAACCAGTTCACAATGCTAAATGACCCGTTTTCAAAAGCACCCCTCTGTATATTCGATTTGTCCGTCCGTCCGTACGCAAGATGGCGGCCGATCACGTCGTAGTCACATGCTCCACCTCCATTACTTGTTAGTCACAATTCCTATATAAAAATATATATGGCTTATGACGGGATCGAACCAACAACGTTTGAGTTATTAGCAAGACGCTCTATTAATTGAGCTTAATAGGCATATTGAAGGTTGTTTGTGTTCAGTTTCTTATATGATAAAGTTAATTTAACCACGATGCAAAACGATATGAATATTTGATTATAGTAAAGACGTGCCAATCTTAGTGAGGAAAATAAGTTCTTGTGTGCAAATGAAAAATACTTTTGTATAGTTGTACTGTTTTAGATTTGGTAAGTTATACACTAAAGATCTTTTTATACTTTTTGTAAGACTCCAATTGTCTCCTCTCATTCGAAACTCAACATTTTTACTTCTAATTTTAAGAGTTGCAATGACTAACCTCGCAATTTCTAACCTCACAGGTTAGAAATTTTGTAGTTTAAGTGTTTTAAATTGCATTCATGTGAAGGCAGGGCCACAAAAACAGTAATTAACAACCCGCTTTTTTAAAAATGATTTATAAGTACTTAGTTCACACATGATAATATCTTATTAATTAAAAATTAAAATTGCAGAGACAAATTTTGATCATAATAGTTTATTAAATTAGATTATACGATTTTACGTTGCCACTTTTACGATGTTACCTTACGGTTAGACGTAAAACGATAACAGCATCCCATTGCATTAACCAATCGTATAATCTTAAATAGCGAGGCCTTCAGTTACGGATTAGTTCCCACAAAGTTTTTGATGTATGTTTCTAATCAAAGATACACACACCAAATGTCAGCTAAATGCAATACGTGTAAGAAAAAATTAAACCTTTTACCTGATGACAAAAAAAGTACCTACGTTCAACTCCATCACGCTCAAGACCAATTTATCTAAATTGGACTGTAATTCTTTATTCACAAAACAGAGTAGGTGTAGTAATTAGATTAAATTGGTAAAGTTTCTCGATCGGTTAGAATATTTACATAAATTCTAAGTTAAAGTTTTATTGGTTTAGTATCAATTTGGAAATGGAAGTGCTAAAACAATAATAGATAATAGGAAACTTTCTGTCGATACTGAGCTCTAAAGAGAAAGTAGTCGCTTGGATAAGGTATAAAAAGAGGTTAGGAGGTTGTTAGAGAACAACTTCAATCTCTTCTGCGGTGGGGTGCCGATTGGATTGAAGTAATCAAAGCGCGGTTATCCAGAATAGCTGAAAACCAATCTAATAATTTTCCACTTCCATTTCTGCGCTCTTTTACGAGGCGTCTCGTATGTTTTATGTCGTTATCCTCGCCTTTCATCACTTATATCACAAAGACACTAGAAAATAAATAGCCATAAATGATATTCTTTATGATTTCGAGCTTTTACGACTACGTATATAATGTTTTCAGTCGTAAGACGAAACTGAGTAATATAGTTAGCACCTCACCTTTCAATAATTCTACAACATTTTATTGAATTTAAGTAAATCCGATTTGGTTTTAATTGCATTATTCCTCCTTTGCTAAAATCTTATTTTGTACAACAAAAGCCTTAATTCTACTTTCCTTAGTAATCCAATCACGTTTCAAACTTATATCACACTGTATTATCTGTCATATAGAGTAAAAAATAATTAACTTTCTCTATTTTTTTATCGCGGGAACAATCTTATGTTGTATTTTAATTTTAACGACAAAAAACTCTTATGCCTCTTCTGCAAGTACACCCCGAATTTATATTTATGAATGACGCGGTGGTCGTAAAATGTAATTATATCTCTGTTTATGTTATCTAACTTCTAAATGAAGTAGACGTGGAGGTTGAAATGTGTATGAATTTTTTATTAGACCAAACAAAAGATGAATTTAGTTCAAGTTTGATGCTCGCTAGTTATGCATTTTTAATAGGGTTTTGAAGGGACAGGTTGTTTTTAACAAATTGTTTTTATTCAACGAAGTACCTCGTAAAACTCAATTTTGTAACTTTTCTTAATAAGTAATTTGATACTTAAAAGTTAAGACTTGCAAAATTGATTAATTTGAAAATAAGAAAAGTTTCAGTATAAACTGAAGAACGTGTTTCTGCAAAATAATTTAATTAATCTAAACCCGGTAGCGTCGTGGTTCGATAGATAGCAGTAGTAGATCAACAAAGCCAAAACAATTGTTAAGGTGCCACTTAATTTCATATGAGAAGTACCTAGTTTTGAGAAGAAATTCAGTATAAACTCACTCGAAAAAAAAAACACGGGGGAAAAACCAAGAGGAAAAACTTTTTTATTTTAAGTTTTATGAGATAAATGTATTCTTTACAACATTTTTTGCTTATTACAAAAGAGTGAATCCATTGTCACTGTTTCAAATTTCGTTTTCGTTATAGAGGAACATTAAAAAGAAAGCAAATTTAGTCGAAACTTTTAAATTTTTTTAACATGTCATTTTGACGGTCGTCATGAAAACGAAAATTACTATTTGGGACTTTTTTGACTAAATTTGGTTATTCCTCTATAACGGAAACAAAATTTGAAACAGTGACAATGGATTCACCCGTTTTGGAATAAGCAAAAAATGTTGTAAAGGATACATTTTTCTCATAAAACGTAAAATAAAAAAGTTTTTCTTCTTGGCAAATACATCCGTGGACGTACGATTTCATTATACTCAAACATACCAGTTAATTTTTGATAGTTTAATACTTTACTTTCTTCAACTTATGATAGTTAAATACCGATTAAAACGCTCATGAATAAAGTAAAAGCAAATTATAGGTTTTTGAATAAATAGTCCTTACTTACAAAGGTTATCATCCTAAATGATTGTTCTCTTGATTTGCCTTAGCCAGATATGACATCAAACCAGATAACGTCAAAACTTGATAGTCAAGTTAATTCAGCGACCAAGAAAGAAAATACCTATCACAGATTGTTGAGATGAGGTGGCAAATTCAAATCTAGCGGTAAATTATAAACCAAACGGTGAATTAGAACCCAACCGTTGAATTAAAATTCAAAGGTGAACTAAAAACCAAACGGTGAAACTAAAATTGTACAAAAAGCATACCAAACTAAAACCTCGTGTCTCAACAATTTACTTCTGGTATTGTAAAACAACTATCTCTTCCTTCTAACTCGAACTCTGTATCATTGAATTATACGTGACATGTAATCTTCTATTTCTATAAAAAAAAAAACTAGACCTGTAACCGTTGAAAGAGCTACATCCATGCTATTTAGCAATCCTAACAAAGAAATTATGTCAGAAAATATAAGACTTACCTTTGTCGCAAGTGCGGTTTACAAAGGTACTTGTGTAAAAATACTCAATGGCAGTGAGGTAACCCTTGAAAATACTTCCAAAGTGTAAAGTGAGTGTAGTGAACAATTGCCCATTTTGAACATTTTGTGCAAAAACTTGGGAGAAAATTAGTTTTTGTAGAAGTTTCATTAACCGGTAATTACAACATGTTTAGGTTTTAGTGGTTTTCCTAAACCTTGAAGCAAATGCTTTGCCAAGACGAACCAATCCACAATTGCACACGGTTTTGTCACCACACTGTACAGGTTTGTACTGATCTTCTGGGGCACTATACATAACACTTACATCACAATACAATATTTAGAATGTACCATACGATTAAATAAATAAATAAACAACAAAATTAATTGGGAAATAATCGAATCCCATACTCAAAATTTCAATCAACAAAAATGAATTTACGTTTGCAATTTTCCAAGACGACTCTTGACGAGAAAATTGAAATTTTAAAAGAAACAAAAGAAAATTGGATATAAGTTCCAATAATGACCGTTGAGAGCGCGGATAACGGAAGAAATTATTAAAAATTTTAATTAAATATTTAGTGGCCTGGGCTCAAGTTGATAAAAGGTAAAGTGCGGAACGCGAACGAGAGTCAACAAAGAAGTCACAAAACCCACGTCGGTTTGCACTAAAAATTTGTTAAATTTCCCCAACAAGTGCTTCGGACACCAACAGATAACGAAATCGAGTTATGTCAGAGACATATAACGTGATCTAATTAAAGGCTACAACAAATTAATAACAAGTTTTAATTAATAGAGAGATTTTGGGTCACTTAAAATATCGTGGTTAAATAACGATAACGTCGAACAATTTCAATAGAGGTTTTGAACTGCATGTAAAAGAACTATCAGTTATTATACTTTTTTGTTATAATATTTAGCCCTAACCTAATTTTTTGTGACGGTTTACAATTCATTTGACAGCGCATTGCGGATATCGTTATATTGTTTGATCTTATATTTTTTTACTGCGCATGCGCACAAATAACGATAACTGCGAAAACTGCTATTTTAGGGGAACCAAAATCTCCCTATTAAATAAATACTACAAAGCTAAATTATACGTGAACGACTCAATGGTAAATTAAGTGAAGACCAACTTGAACAGTGACTGGTTAGGAGACACCTAAAATAAAGAAGAGACGACACAACGGAAAGATACGTCACGAATACTTACCTCTGACATCAGGAGGTTAAATATTTAATTAATCCTCGCTCCAGATTGTAACACATTTTAATAAAATTCGGTATCCGTTTGTAATCCCAAATTTGTAAAATTTACCCCACCACTTGATCACTTACAAAAATTCACGCGACCATGAAACCGTACAATTTGTTTACAAGGCACGGGTACGTCCGAATAATTTAACTACATACTGTACATGATAGTTAATTGAACATAATAAATAAAGATCTGGTGTTTAGAAATACGAATTTCATTTTATAAATAAAGAAGGAGGTGATAGCTGGGCATTTACATAAAGAAATACTTGTGATAATTCACTGCAACATAAAATAAGACCACATTTTAAAAAAAGTTATACTGAATATCAATTCATATCAGTCTTATGACTCTCTAACAACCGTGGGGATAAAACATCTTATTATTATGGAACTGCAACGTGGGGCTTTGCTGTACATGCAGTTTCAAGGGCTTAATCATTGAAATATATAAATATAACAGCTTTCAATTATAAAATTAAGTAACGAACGGAGTTCGTTCAATGTATTAATTTTCTTTTTCTTTAAGGGTTCAGTAGCTGGAATGGAAAGAAATGTAAGTGACTTAATTATAAATCATAAATGTAATTTTTCTTCGGGTCTGTATCTCTTCATTTGCTAACTGATTGAAATTATAGTTTTTTCAAACTTACCTTAATTTTTTTTTATTTTTGCGTTCTTTCTATTCCAATTTTAATTCAAGTGATTTTGTACAATAAACCTATCCGAAATTTTTAATCATCTATGATTCCCATTTATAAAATAGCAACACTGTACTATTTTTTTAGTATTTTTTATTTCCAGCCGTTAGTATTTATGATGCTAGTGCTTTAATCGCTTTAAAAACATTTCACACACAATGAAATGCGATTTTATTTTTATTTAGTGTTGGTTGCCCGGCGTCGTTTTCATCAAAAATCATTTAATAATGCAAAACCCATTTAATTTACTATAGTACAAGCGATTTTAGTGTCATATTTCCTGTATTTACAATGGCAACTTTAGTTCAGTATTTTAAGAATGGATTGACGTCATTTTAAAGTGTAAAAATCATTATATTTTTCGATTTGTTATAAAAATTATTAACATAATAGTTATTTATGATACAGGTGCATTCTTTACACATATAATGTTATACTATACAGGGTGTCCCTAAAATGTGTGGGCATCACTTAACCACAGATTCCTGGGCTCAAAATAAGATGATTTAACCCAACTTACCTGTATCCAAAAGTGCTTCGTTTAGCGCCCTAGATTCCCAAAGTGGTCCAGGTGGACCCCAAGGGGTCCACGGGAGCCCGATAGGGTCTACGCTTGCGTGGAAAAAATGGGGATCCACAACTCGTTAACGGGGGTCTATAAAAATGTATTAGGTGACCCGACTTGACTTCTCCTATGAATAAGGGAGACAATAATATATATAGGCAGACAATATTATAAGAAGCTTGACTTCTCCTATGAATATAGGGAAGACAATATTATAAGAAGCTCAGCAATTGTTTTTGTAAGAACTTGCATATTCCATATTCAGAAAAAGCGTGTCAAGACTCGCCGATGCCGCGCCGGATTTTTTCTTTAATATAAATACGAATGCGAATGATAAACATTACTCAGTTGTTTCCGGAATTTCAAAAAGAAAGTGTACCTATATAAGTGTTCACCAGTGACGGAAGTAGTTTTCAGACTTTTGAAAATTAAAGTGAATTGATATTATTGTTTGCCAGTGTTGGAAAAGTAAGTACCTACCTATCTATTTGTTAGCAACTTGTATCTTAAAAGCCACTTCTATTATGTTTGTTAAATCATTTTAAGATTACTTAACAAACATTTTTTTCATATTTACAGGTAAGTAATTGATACGAAACATGGCTGAATCTAAGAAGAAATGTCGACAGTACAGTGTTGAATATTTGAAATTTGGTTTTCTTCCATCAAATACAGACAAGCGATTGCCCATGTGTCTTTTATGCAACAAAGTCTTGAGCAATGACTCTATGAAACCATCGAAGCTGGAAGATCATCTAAGAAGGTGTCATCCTGACAAAATAGGTAAGGATTTGAAATATTTCCAAACATTGAAGGAAAAGTATGAAAAGAGACCCACCGTGCATAGTATGTTCGCTTCAACGTCTGAAAGCAACGACGATGGCTTGCGGGCATCTTACAATATCTCATTACTTATAGCAAAATCTGGGAAACCGCATACCATTGGAGAGGAGTTAATTTTGCCTGCTGTTGAAGAGGTCTTAAAAACTGTCCTGCACAAATCTTCATTTGACATACTTAAAAGAATTCCTTTGAGTAACAACACTGTACAAAGACGTATTGATGAAATGAGCTCTGATGTTGAAAGTTTCTTGTGTAATTATCTGCAAACAACTCATTTTTCTATTCAACTGGACGAGTCAACTTTACCTGGCAATGAAGCATTATTATTGGCATATGTTCGATTTATCAAAGGCGAACAAATGTTTGAAGAGTTACTATTCGCGAAAACTTTGAAGACTGACACTAAAGGTGAATCAATTTTTAATGTTCTGAATGATTTTTTACGGAAAAATCAATTGCATTCACAAACATTATTTCGGTGGCAACAGATGGAGCTCCTGCCATGGTCGGGCGATATCGTGGGTTTATAAGTCATCTTAAAAGGATTATACCAGAGGTAATTGCAATTCACTGTGTCATCCACCGACAACATCTAGTAGCGAAAAATTGAGTGATAGATTGCACCAAGCGCTTCAATTTGTGATTAATGCAGTTAACAAAATAAGAAGCAATGCATTAAATACGCGCTTATTTGCACAGTTGTGCGAAGAAAATGATGAGGACTTCCAACGATTGCTGCTACATACCGAAGTACGCTGGTTGTCGAAAGGTGCATGTCTATCAAGATTCTATTTGCTTTTCGACTCTGTTTTAGAGTTTCTGAACACTAAAGATCCTGTTTTAAAAGAAAACCTCATGAATTTCAAAGCAGACATTGCGTATTTGACAGATTTGTTCAAAAAATTCAATGACCTCAACCTACAGTTACAAGGGGACAGCCTCAATTTGATAAAAACAAAGAGTGAAATTTCAGCTTTTCTTGGTAAACTGAAACTTATGAAGCAAAATATTGGTCGACGTGAATTTTCCCAGTTTCCAAATTTATCGCAGGTAGAATGCCTCGACGTATGTTCAACATTTGATTGCCCTGTATGATGATTTTAAAATCAGATTTGAAGACATTCTGTCGATGGATATACCACCATGGATAATAAATCCAAATGATGAAACTGAAGTGGAAAATGTGGTACTGCAAGAAGAGCTACTCGAGCTTAGCACTAATGAGGAGCTCAAAGTAGCATTCAAAAGAGGGTATCAATCATTTTGGCTGCAGGCACAAATACCTGAAAAATATCCAGGACTGTGGGGAATTGTGCAAAATTTCTCATAGCGTTTCCTTCGTCATATCTTGTCGAACGCAGTTTTAGTGCCGTAACAAACTTGTTGACAAAAAACGGAGCAGATTAAATATTACAGAGCGAGGAGATTTACGGTTATACTTAACTAAACTCAAGCCAAATATTGATAATTTGCTGTCAATTCACCAAGTACATCCCTCCCATTAAAATTATAACTTTTATCTCAGATTACAATGGTAATCTGAGATAAAAGATTAACATCAAACAATAATGATTATTATTTTAAAAACAGTCGCAATATAATCAAAGTTTTGATTATATTGCGACTGTTTTTAAAATAATAATCATTATTAGTTTTGATGTTAAATTTTGATTCTACTAAGACTGAAAATATACAAATCTACAAAACAAGAAAATATTTATTTTTACTTTTTACCACTCCGAAGTGGGAGATTATTGGTTTCTTGTACTGTGAGTCAATCTTAGAATACAAAAAGTAAAGTAGGAATCCAACTGTTGGATGAAGACGCTTTTTAGACTGGCTTTCAAACTTAGCTTGAATGACAATACTCACAGCATAATCAAAGCAATATAAATTCTCACCTTTTTTCGAAAACTTTCAACTCATAGTTGATTGAAAAATAGCCACAACACAGATTTACATAGACATATACTTTTTTCGGGTTTTGGAAGTAAGTTAGTAAATGTAATAGCTGCAGGGGGTCCACCAGATCCAGCAAAATGTTTAAAGTGGTCTATGAGAAAAAAAAGTATGGGAACCAGTTTTAGCCAGTATTCTAATTCAAAGTTCAAAAGAAATTTTTTTATTTTGGTTATAACAAAAGAACGGTTTTGTCGATTTTGATGATATTTGGTATTGCACTCCTTACAGATGTAGGTCATCTTTTAAAGTGATGTTAGTTATTATCAGTGGACCATTAGTGTACGAAACACGGGTAACCCGGCAAAAACCACTCAAAAACTTTTTAATGTTAAGACCAATAACTTTCAAAAAATAGTTTCAGAAAGATACATTCAATAGTAAACTTTTTTGTTACTTGTTAATTGATGAGATCTTTTAAGGTTTAGACACAAAAAAATAAAATCTGAGGGACCGCGCACTGCATTTCTTAAAACAGATATTATCTAGCAGGCTGGTACTCTAAAAAATAAATGACGATAAGGAATTTTGTTATGATATTTATTAGTGACAAGTAGGTATGTACTTTACTAGATCTACAGTAAATGCTCAATGTGACCACCACCTTCCTGGATGCAAAGGTTGATTCGACGCAAAAAATTGAACTGTACTCGTTGTAACATTTCTGCATCGTTCTTAATGGACCGTGGACTGCCTATCCATTTGTTAGGAAACTGTACATGAAGATGATTCCGAACGTTCAATGTAAAATGTGGTGGTGCTCCATCATGTAGACACCACATGTCGCGTCTAAGATTTAACGGCAAGTGTTCTAATAAATCGGGTAAGGTATTTACAAGGAAGTGTAAATAATTCTCTCCATTTAAACGATTTGGTAAAATAACAGGGCCTATGATGAAACTGCCGATTATCCCTACCCATACATTAATTCGAAACTCATGTTGAAAGTGGCGTTGCTTGATGACATGTGGATTTTCATCTGCATACACATGTTCGTTGTGCGAACTTGTCATATCCCTCCTCGTGAAACATGCCTCATCAGTAAAGAGAATTTTGCTATTAAAATTGACATCTTCAGTTCTTCTTTCTTGAATGAACCTACAAAACTCAAGACGCGCGATGGTATCAGCTGGCAAAAGCTCCTGGACGTTTTGTACATGATAAGGATATAGCAATTGTTCTTTAAGAACTCTATGAACAACATTCTTTGAAACGCCTGCTTGCAATGCTAAGCATCGAGCACTTACTTCTGGATTTTCTTCTACTATTTCCAGAATTTGTTCTTCTAACCTGGGTGTGCGAATTGTACGAGCACTTCCACGATCAGCTGTGATCGATGCAAGGTTTCCTGTTTCGCGAAGGCGTCTTTCAATGTTTGCAAAAGTTTGACGATTGGGCACGCGACGATTTGGAAATTTTTCGTTGTACACTCTAACACTTCCCGCATTTCCTTCGCAATATCCTAAAACCATCAACATATCCGTTTGCTCAGCATAAGTGTAGTTTACAGCCATCACTACGTAAATAACGAAGAATATTCACTGCTAAAGATCACTAGCTAACACCAACAGCAATTTGAGTCGCTTCACAATTGATAACCAATAGCTATTATCATTTATTTTTTAGAATACCAGACTGCTAGATAATATCTATTTTAAGAAATGCAGTGCGCGGTCCCTCAGATTTTATTTTTTTGTGTCTAAACCTTAAAAGATCTCATCAATTAACAAGTAACAAAAAAGTTTACTATTGAATGTCTCTTTCTGAAACTATTTTTTGAAAACTTATTGGTTTTAACATTAAAAAGTTTTTGAGTGGTTTTTGCCGGGTTACCCGTGTTTCGTACACTAATGGTCCACTGATAATAACTAACATCACCTTAAAAGATGACCTACATCTGTAAGAAGTGCAATACCAAATATCATCAAAATCGACAAAACCGTTCTTTTGTTATAAGCAAAATAAAAAATTTCTTTTGAACTTTGAATCAGAATACTGGCTAAACGAAGCACTTTTGGATATAGGTAAGTTCTTATTTTGAGCCCAGGAATCTGTCGTTATGTTGAGCCACAGGACACCCTGTATTTAATCTCATTAAATTGAATGCATCACATCATACAAAGCGATGTGATTTAAATTATATTTTGTTATAAAGATTATGTGGTTTTTGGAGATCCAGCATCATTTAGTAAAGTGGCTCTTCACAAACAATTTTTAATTAATTAAAGTGCTCCTTACGGGTTAGGAGTACATAACTGGTAAAAAAACGGAAAATTTATGGGTTTTGAACTCGTTATATTCTTGCAGATATTGAGGTGTAGTACGTTTGCAAAAGTAATTGAAAAACCTCACTGAGAAGAAATAACAAACTCTTAATAACAAATAATGCACCGGCACGGACTATATTTAAATCTCTACGAATGTGATACAATTGGATTTTGTCTGTACACATAACTTGTGTAACGAAATTGAGAAACAAAAATATTTTGTAAACAACAACAACCCAAGTGTTGAACATTGTGGCAGACCTCTTCAGACTTGCCCATATTTAGATGATTTGGTCGTTAAAAATATGTATTTATGCTTGATTACAGTTAACTTATTAATTTCGATTTTATTTGCATTGGCCATATGTAACTAGGTTCTATAGAGCGGACCATAACGAGTTTTTGAAAAAGTAAAAAGGACATATTACCAGAGATTTTTATGTTGTTGGGAGGTTGGGGTTAATAAATTCGTATTTTTTCAAATAACATTTGATTTATAGACTGGACATATGTAACTCTTCTACAACGGACTACAAATTTGTGAAACGTAAAGTTTGCTATTACCGAGTTTTTTTATTTTGTTGGCGGGGATTATGTAACGAGTGTTTGCATAAACATTAGCTTTAAGCGAATATATTATATTTAATTTCTGTTGTGTATGCAACTTAGTTCTACGTAACTAACGTAGTACTTCTAGTAAAAACTCATTTTAACTTAATTTTAAGCTAAAGTTAAAATTATAAGGGAATTTCGATATCGGATTAGACTACGTTAAAATCCGTTGGTTTTAGTACCAGTTATTCAACCATTGTGCTTAAATTCGGAATTCTCTTATAATTTCGACTTTGTTTTGTGCAATTGTACAAATAGCGTATGATTTTTTTCTCATATACATTTATGGAATTTAATAACATCAAAGCTGAAGCAGACCATTTTAATACTAATGAAGCTTAATATCAAAACCTTACAATCTTTAATTTGTATTTTTAATGTTTTTTTTAAATAATAAAAAATTTAATGCTTTCAGTAATTCCGTGTTCTTAAATGTGTACCTATTTTTGTTCGAGCTTAAGCAAAGAACGTTTCCATGTAAAATAAAACAGAAACTAAGACGGATTTTTAAAAATCCTCAAGTCTAATGCAAGCTTTTACGACGCTTTTGTTTACGACTACTTTTGTTTATAATTTCTATTGTTGTACATTTATCTGTATCTGAAAATCTTTTATGCAAGAGAGTTTGTGTTGTTTACAACGATATAAGGTAGCATTTAGATTTCCACGATTACAGGAAATTTAAGCTTAATTTTAACATGGCCATATTTCTTAATATTTGTTGTTTGTAGCTGAATTAATTACTATTATTACTGTTTTATCGGCAACGAAACATTTTAATGTATGTACGTTCTCTAAAGTATAATATGAATTGAATTTATGTTTAATGTTTAATCAGGTTTAAATTTTTATTGACCACAAGTGTCGTGATTTTTTGGTTTAATCTTTGCACCTATTATACTTTCAAATTGGTGGTATGCTTTTATAATAAAAAATAATATTGAAGCCAGAAGAAAATTATACTAATTGTCATTAATTATTGTTTTTGTTTGTTCAGGGGACTACAAAACGAGAATTTAAATTTAAACTGTTCCATGAATAAAATGTATTCTTTTGTAGCTGTAAGTTGTTGTTATTGTTTTAAGTATGTAGACGAATTAAAGTATTAAAACTGAGATAATCTCCCGTTACTAAAATGGACGTTAAAATCATTTTCGATCTATTCCAAAAAGTTACATATACACATTTCTATCCTAATGACCTCTTGGTCAAATTCAACTACTTCCCGATCATTCTACTGTCAACCGACGATCTGAAATCACAAGATTTCGTGTTCTGTGCTCATTTTTATCGATTCTTGAAGATGAAGACTTTCCACTTCGTGGTTTATTTTCCACCGACTCTCTTCCTTTTTTAAAATGCTTAAACCATTGAAAAACTTGATTTATGCGGACAACCGGACAATGTCTTTAGCGAGTTCAAACTGTTCTAATACCCTAGTCCCACCAGCTAAATCTGTTTTTCAAATTATTTTTGAGTATTAAGAAGCATACTACTAAACATACAATGTTTGATCAATAAAGGGTATTCCTCCGGTATCGGTTTTTTTAAATGTTATTTCTTAAGGATTTTCAAAGGTGGAGGTTAAAAAAGACACTACTTCTATCAATTGGGGACTTTTCTTCGAAGGCTAAAACTGTCTTTTTTGACAATATTGCCTACATGGCCGTTTTAGCATTTGAAGAAGCCCCATTAGTCAGGGCGAAACGTCAGGCAATACTGAATTAAAAAGAAGTGTTTTTTTAACCTTTACCTTGGAATATCATTAAAAAAATACTTGCAAATTCTAATAAAAAATGTCAAAAAATACACAGCGTTCTACTTAAAAATAAAAACTTACAGCTATTTCAGGTCAAACCAGAAGTATTTTAATATCCAAAATTATGCTCGTAAATTTGAAGTTTTAGTATAGTCTTCAAATGTTTAAGTACAACAAAAGTTGCAGAGAATAACCTCTTTCAGTTCTCATAGATCCGCTGTTGTCACTATTGGAAAGCAGTAAACAATAAAAAAAAACATCGTGGGCAGATTTTACTATCCCCGTTTTGGACAAAATTTAATGAACGATGTGGATAAATTAAGTCCCTCCAATATTCCAACCAATGATCTGAAAGTACAAGATCTCGGATTCCCTTGTCATTTTTATCGACTCTTGAAGATGAAGGCTTTCCGTTCCGTGAAAAACACTGTCTTCAGGGATTTGGTGAAGTTTTGCAAAAAAATTCCATACCACTGTGCTCTGGAAACAAAACCTAATTGCACACAATAGCTATAAATTAATGTCACTTGTTTTTTGAATGCCCAATAAACAACTTGTTTTACGAAAAAAATTAGTACGGACAACCGAATGACTTTATTAAGTTCAAACTCGTACTGAAAGCATACCCATCATCTTCCCCTCCTTGAAGTTTTCCGTCCCAAGTGTCGCCAGATCAAATGCTACGTTGCCAGTCGCATTACGTAATTTACACACCTCGTAATTAACTACATTTTTATAATTGGTTTTATTTATCAATTTGCGTGGAGTGCACTGGTTTTTATTTATCGAAGAAATTTTATCGTTTTTAGTATTGCTAAAAACAGCCGAAGCTTAATATGCAAATTGCATATTTAAGAAATATATAACTTCACGTTGAATGTAATTCTAGAGACCTTATCAACGTCAATGCTCGAACTTAAATTAATAAAATGATACCTTCGAGTTTTCGTCGCAATTTGCATTCCCCTCTTTTCCTTCATACCGCTCCAATGTCTTGCACTATCTGTTTAAAAATGTTTTGTCCTTTCTACACTCACTTCTATCCATTCTAACACATCGCAATCATTTGTAACCTTTAACATTTAAACTTCGTTTTAACACTGAATTTAACCTTTATCTAATTAACGCGCGATTATTTTTCTTTCACAGAAAATAATTCTGATAACACTCATTCTACAGAATGTCCATTTTGCGCTCTTTTAATTACCGTTACAAATATAACTTAACTACTAGACATTATTTACTTTATTAATTCATTTTTATGTACAAATTAATTATTTTATATCAACAATTTTAGTTTTATATCTAATTTAAATAGAATCACTTATACATTTTTTACGGATCATTTTCAATTTTAAAAACAAATTTTTATTTATTTAAAAAATAACTTTCCGCTTACTGCAATGGGTTAGGGTTGGGATGCTTAGGTTTCGATGATTTTCTTAAATCTTGAAGCAAATGATTTGCCACGACGAACCAATCCATAATTGCACACGGTTTTGTCACCACATTATATAGGTCTCTACTGATCTCTTTGGCAAACGGTCGTTCCAATCATTAAAAATGATAATGTACCATAAAAAATTTTAATGATGGTATTCAAAACCATCAAAATATTTTATTATTATTTTTTTTATCAAGTTCAACAACAATAATTTTTTTTTTATAAATTAAAAAAAAATAATTTTTCAAACCGAAAAACGTTTAGACTTGAATCAAACCAAATTAATTGCAAAGAGTGTGTGAAAGTGTTTTTAACTGTTAACTACATTTAAAAGAAATTAGTTTGTAAAATTTTTTTTATTTACATTTGAATGGAAACTTGAAAGTTTGGAAGTCTTGTCCTTCTAGTTAAATCAAAGAAATTTTTTTTTTAAACCGAGAGGCAAATAAAAAACTCAATCAGGATGCGTTTTCGTTGAGCAGTGAATACTATTTTTACAAACTTAAAATTTATTTATTAATAACGATATTAATCGCAATTAATTAGTAATTAGCACTGTTTTGTGATAATTTTTGTGCTCACAAAGCCCCCCGACAAATCATTTTCCCATTTGTTTGCGCCAATATTTCGGTACTAGATTTAATTATTAACTCGGTTTAGTAGCTAGAATTAGGGGTCAATATAAGTTATTTAGTATTAAAGTTGTGTTCGTATGATACTTGTTTTCAAGTTGTGGATTACATAGAATACTAGTCAAGTTATCTGTGATACGATCTGTACTGTTTACGTAAAATATTTTGTAAAATTTTGGATTTTCCAGGGTGGGATGACCACCAACAGCTTAAAACATTGTTCTTCTTATGAACATTTATTTACACATAAACAGAACAATAAACTTTATGCACATTTTTTTTTGGAAATTAAGAAAAAACAATAATACTCAAAACTTACTCATTTCATAGTAAGATACATAATGGCTGAAATTTAACGTAAATGTCCCCTCTGCTCTTATTAACACGAAAACGCCGCGTCTACGTAAAACTAAATTTAAATTTATGCCAGATTCGCCTACAAGTTAGGCAAGCAAACTTGCCACTACCCAAAAATAAACATATTTGTTAATATTTTGTTATCACCAGCGTATAGATTTATGTTGTATGTAGATCTGTGAGATAAGTGACAAGGTCTCGCTATAAATTACATGTTTTTCTTTTATCAATATGTTCTTTTGTGTCTTAAGTCCCTACTGCTTGAGATCTATTGCTACAATTTTGTAGGGCGGCGCCCCTTGTCTCGGAAGCACCTTTTCTTCTACTGCTGCATCTTTAAAACAGCCCAACACCACTCTCCGACATTAACTATCGAGTGGTGCTCCGAAACGACTAAACTTTTGTCTGAAATAAATTCTTTGACGATAACATACTGTAAAATCCTCATACTATACACTACACAAGTTCATCTTACAATATACGTCGTTACAAAATTTATACATTACAACAACCTTGCGATCATTGCAATATGTATCTCCTACGAATTCTGAGATCCTTATGGTGAACCTGTACACTTTAATGTTTTAACTACGAGCAGTTTTTGGTCAATACCTTGAAAGTGATAAAATTAAAAAATATTGTGTGGACAGCACCACAAAGTCACTTTCTTGTAATAACGCATTTTCACACTGAATTATCTCCTTATTAAATAGTTTATTATTTTTTCATTTGCTTAAGTTTTACTGAGTTTTTGGCAATAAATAAAAAATCATAATATTATTTATCAAATTGCGTTTTCAACAAAACTATTACATAAATAGTTATTTATGTATCAATCTCATTAATTCCCGTGGTACATAGATAATTTTATTTCTGACCGATTTCAATAAAATGTTGTTCATTTTAAAACGGAAAAAATGTATAAATTTTTTACCTTCCCAGTATATTTGAATCAAGTACCATTGATTATAAGAGTTTTGTTGTTGCTAGGTTGTTGCTATGTTACTTGTTTATACACAGAACTTTGTTATCAAGCTGTGTTTGCGTTAAAAACTTGTTTTCTACTCCAAATATAATGGAGCAAATTTTGAAAAAAGCTGAAAAAGCAAGAGAATCATTAATTCCATCGAAAAGTAAAGCAGTATACGAAAAACAATACAAGATATATCTGGAGTGGCTGACACGGAATAATGTTATGCCAAAAGATGCCACTGAAACTGTATTACTGGCATATTTTCAGGAATTGGTTAGGAATATTCTATGTTTTTCGGTAGATTTGGTAGTAATTGTGTTTATTCGTTGCAGTCAGAAACGTATAGTCCGAATTCTTTATGGACTAAATGGTCAATGCTAAAATCGAAGGTGAATATACATGAGAAACGAGATATCACCAAGTTCAATAAACTAGAGGCTTTTTTGAAACGGAAGAGTAAGAGTTATAAGCCGAAAAAGTCTGCTGTTTTATCTCCTAATTATGTTATCAGATTTCTAAAGAACGCTCCTAATGAAATTCATTTATTGCATAAGGTAATTTTTTTCTTATTTTTCTTTTTGTGTGTATTTATTTCCTTTTTTTTGTTTTAGGTTGTTTTGATTATGGGTTATTTTGGAGGATGCAGAAGTCAGGAACTTTGAATATGAAGATATCGGATATAGAGGACCGGGATTTCGTTATGGTAGTGAACGTATCGGAAAGTAAAACTGGTGTATTAAAGAAATTTACAATTGTGGATGAAAAAGAGTTCTCTGCTTTGCCCTTATTAAGTCTTTGCGTCCTAAAGGTATTGATCGATTTTTGAGCTTCCGACAAAATAAATGTACATCTCCGCCAATTGGGAAAAACATGTTTGGGAAAATCCCCAGCAAAATCGCAATGTATTTAGGATTGCCAAACCCATCTTCCTATACGGGACATTGCAGGCAGGTACCTCGACAGTAGTGAACAGAAGCTCCAGCCATACAAAAGAAGAAATTGTTTCCAGTGGCGGTAGTAATTTTCAAGAAACACTTAAAATTGTAAATTTTATTATTTGTAATGACGCGAATAAATAAAATATGGTTGAGTTTTCATTTCATAAATATATACACATATATGTATATTAGCATTTTTTATTTTATTTTTACTTGTGAAAGATAGAGGGAATTATAGAATCTACAATGTCCCAAAGGAGTTATGACCCTCTTTATTGATAGCGTAATTATGACGATATAAACTTATAACATCCCGGTCAAAAATAAAAATTATATAACTAATAAATTTTTACAACAAATACAATGACCCATTTTCAAAAAATATTAGAAAAACTTTTTAAGGCAAATTTTAAATAACAATATGTCACAGTGGTATTAGAAATTTGAGTGCTCTTATAACAAATCGTATATAGGGAAAACTCTACAAATAATTTATAGGAATGAACAAATCTTGGAAAAACTCAAAATTATTCATTAAATCTCCAGATTCGAATTGTATACTTAATAAACACAGTAGGTAATTTTGACGATATTCTAAAATATTAATTAAATGATTTTTAATTAATAATTAAATAAATTAAAGTATTGGAAAACTTAAAGTTTATATTATCATTTTCATTAATAATTAATAATTCCCAATTCGTGTTCTTCGTAAAACGATAAATATTACCCAAAGCAAAAAAGCTTTTTAATGTCACGATCTTAAAACGATTTTATATCGAACTTCTCGAAGACGGTTCTTATAGTTTGAAGTCACGATATAGAAGCCATTACCAAACCGACTTTTGTAGATAAAAGCTTCTAAATTTAAATTTGCAGCGTTAATGATGTGGATCTAATTCTGTGGTCTTGAGGTCGTGAGCTTAATTCGACGATGTTAAAGACGTAGTTTTAGGGATTAAATTCTTGCGTTAATTTGTTGTATTTTATTTTGTTGTTAACATAAAATTAATTTTAAAAGCTTAATTTGGTATTATATTGTTGAATCTTAATTGTTGTTGTTCTTGCAAACGCTTAACTATATTGATGATGGTTCTCGTTTGACAAAGCTTGCAAGTTTCATAAAATATGTGCGTGTTAAAACTTTTAATGGTTTAAGTACTTTTATCACATAAATTTTGTTTTCGTAGAAGTATGTAATTGCTATTTTTCTAAGATACAAACTGTTTGTTTGTATTACAATATTATTTAAATGAATAACTTTAAATTAAATTAGATTAATCGATTGACCATTTGTGAACTTCATCTATAATAATATATAGTTTTGTTTTTCAAAAAAAAAAAATACTTATAAACAAGATTGGGGTTCCAAACCGAAATTTTGAATGTGTGTGTTTTTTATCATTTTTTTACGCTTTTTTATTTTTTGGTAAACTGTTTTATATTATTTACCTTTTAATACGTTTATTAGTACTTATCTTTTTTTTAAAAAAATTATATGAATTTTGTAAAAGTATATACAAATAAATCATTTGGCACTTTTTTCAAACAACATTATTGAGGCAAACATTTAAACTAAATGTAAATTTTACTTCTGTTTAAAAATGTACAGTCTACGCTTTATTCCTTTTAAATTGATTCCAAACTTTCTTTTCAAATAAAAATTTAACTGCGCGAGTTCAACTACAATTAACTGAGTCTGTTAATAATGTAAAATAACAGAATGTTTAAAGACGTACAGTAGACTAAGAAACTTTCTTCTAATTTACAAGTATTAAGCTAATTTTGCATAGTTGTAAGTTAAGAAAGTCTCGGAAGTTTTAATTATAAAGAACAATTTTGGGTTACGTTACAAATTGAATTTATACGAATATAATGCCTGTGAAGTTTCGATTAAATTAAGCTGTTTTTAACAATAACAATTAGACGAACTTGAATATTTATTTGCATATGTCAGTTTTCCCGTTAATGGAATAAATGACAGAATAGTAAAAACTTACAGGGAATAAAACAAATTTATTACACGAACTTTACTTACATACTACAACTGAATGATAAGAACTCGTTGTTCGGTAGTAAATATTTTGAAAATGTAACCAAAACGAAATTGTTGACATTAGCAGCTGACAATAACAATACATTTATGCCAACGTGACATTGTTGCTAATCAAAATGTCCCATTTCAGGTATTTGCTTCACTCACTAAGGTGAAACTGACATATGCGCCATCCTGTAGATAATAGAAAATGCAATTTGAACCAAAAGTTAATAATTAATAAAAAATAACTGCACAAAATTATTTAAAAACAATCGAAAGTAAAATTATCTACAAATTTTGTCTAAATCATTTTTACCAATTTACAAAATTTGAGTTCAAATATTTGTAATGAAAATTGTTATTTAACGGAACGTTAGATACCTAAAAAAATACAAAAAATTCAGTGAAAATAAAAAGAATTCATATTTTTAAATAAACATCCTGTATATTTATTATCTCATATTAATATTCCTTCATAAGTTCTAAGTAGAAAAGTCCCAACGTATGTCAACTATTTGTCCTTTTCTTTCAATTTTAACGAATATTGAAAATCGGTAAATACGCGTATCGCAGCACAAGCAATGATTTTGTACATAGAAACCCATATTTCAAATATTTTTGTTATTTCATAAAAACTCTACTATCTTTACAAACGCATAAACGTTTTATCAACAAAGAAATAATGCAACCAAATTTGGGCGGTCAACAATCTTAATGTAAAAAGGAAGGATATTAGAACTTTAGTATTCACGATTGGCAAGTCGCTTCGTTAACCTCTACACTACGGTTTCTATATAATAATCTTTGTATAGGAGTAATGGTAATGCACGTGGTAACGTTTTAGAAAATTTTAGATAAACGTGTTTTTTTGTAGAATCAGTTATATATTGCTCAACTCTATATTTTTTAGTTTTTCGGTTACTGCAGCTTTGATACATTAAGGTTTTTTTTTGTTTTTTAGACGTCAAACCTTAGGCCAGTCAAACTACACAAAAAAGGCATGAACATGAAACATTAAATGGAGCATTACCGGTTTTTTGTTTTTGTGCTTTGGATTTATATAGGTACTATAAATCCAGGTTTGCAACCCTAGGACCCTGTGCTAACTGAGTGGCAGTCGAAAAACAGCGAATTTTTCTCACTTGTTTTGGTCTCGGCAATTGTGCATTTTTAAGAAAATTGTGTAAATACCTTTTATAATCGATTAAATTTGCTTTCTAGGATCGGTTCTTGCACCTATTCTTTTTTTTTCTGATCTTCCTTCATTACAATGTCGAAAATTCGTCTACGCCGATGATATGGCAATTTCATTCGATTTTTCGAAATTGAAAATAAATTATCTGATGATTTGCGTATTATGGAAAATTATTTCAAAAATGGCGATTATGCCCAATCTTAAAAAGACAGAGGTTTCTTGTTTTCATTTAAGTAATAGAGAAAAAGTAGAAAACTTAATGTTATCTTTAATAATACAAAATTAAACCATAATTTTAACCCAGTTTATCTGGGAGTAACTTTAGATACATTTTTAATTTACAAAAATCATTTAGAAAAAGTCAAACAAAAAATGAAAACAAGAAATAATGTCATTCAAATATTAGCTGGAACAACTTGGGGAGCAGATGCAAAGACACTTCGTACAGCTGCATTGGCATTAGTTTATTCTACAGCAGAATATTGTGCTCCTATCTGGTTGAATAGTTATCATACAAAAAAAAATAGATGCCCAGTTGAATTGCACTATGCGTATAATTAGTGGAACCATTAAATCTACTCCTCTGATTGGCTTCCTGTTCTTAGTAATATTACTCCATCGAACATTCGACGAAAAGCTGCGTTAAAACGAGAATGGGATAAATGCCAACTTAACAAAAAGTTGCCAATTTGGAATGACATTGACAACCCTCCTGCTAAAAGACTTAAATCTCGAAGTCTTATATGGTTGCAAGACTACTTAAGTACGGCTTTTTCTGAAGTTGAAGAGTGGAAAAAATTATGGTCTGGAGTTGATGTTTTCAATAAACATCTCATTGATGATCCAACAATAGAAGTCAAAAAAGAAAAATTTGGTCAAAAGTAAATCGCATAAGAACAGGCCATTCAAAATGCAACTCTATGTTGTTCAAATGGGGTGCGATTTCTAATCCAAATTGTGACTGTGGAAACGAACCAGAGACCGTTACACATATGATAGAGGATTGTCAATTAACGAAGTTTAAAGGAGGGTTTCCAAACATTCATAATTTAACGGATGAAGCAATATTATGGCTTACTAATCTGAAGGACATCTGAAGTTCAGCAATGTTTTGTATTCTTGTCTTGATTATCTGTTTTTCCATTATTTTGTTTTGCTATTTCTTTAACCTACTATTTTTTTCGTCATTGTCGTGACTGGCGCTTGGACCGGTCCATTATATGTCGTCATGCAATGGCTGTGCTGTTATATTTTATGTTCTTATTTACCTTCTATAATGTTTACACACTTAATTAATATTATTACATGTGAACACTAGGGTGGGTAAGGGTTCGCATGTTTAGGTTTTAGTGGTTTTCCTAAACCTTGAAGTAAATGCTTTCCCAAGACAAACCAATCCACTATTGGACACGGTTTCGTCACCACACTATACAGGTTTATACTGATCTTCTGGGGCACCATACATAACACTTACATCACAATACAATATTTGTGTAATGTACCATACCAATAAATAAATAAATAAATGTGTGCTAGTTCGTCAAAGGGTCGTCCAGTACAGAAGACCTTAATTCAAAATTTTCAACTTTCTTACATTAACAGAAACTTCTAAATAAAACCTAGATGTGGTAGAAATTTCAGTTCCTTATCTGTGCGATTTATTTATTTTTAAAAAATAATGAATTATTAACATTGGCGCTCGTGGAAATAAAAATTTTGAAACGTGTTTTACTTGCTTCGAAGTGGTCGAGATTTCTTGATTTTTTCAAGACAATTTTCGTTTACATCGCTATATCGATAAGGCCTCTTAATAAAATACGCGCCAACACTCCAGCATGGTTTCAACATTTTCACTTTGTAATTGTGGTAAGTAGAAACAAAATATTTAATAAAGTTTAATTAAATTTCCATTATAAAATCTTTAACCACATAGAATGAGTCAGTCAAAATCTCCCGTCCCCACTACCGTTATCCGGTACTTCTTGCTTCCCCTCCTAAGACATAACTACATAATATGTTCATATGCGATTTTTTTAATTTGGTGTTTTACTGTTAAATGTTTTTTAACGAATATGCGTCATAAGGCAATTTAATAGAACATAAGTTAACATAAATTATTAGATATTGAATGATCAATTAAATTAACCTAAGCGTCAGGACTTTGACAAATTATACACTTTTTCACGAATTTTTCCTGCTTCTTAACTTTTAACTTTGATTCAAATTCACTATCAGAACTTGTAGTATTTGTAGTTTTGCTATCCATCGTAACTTTTTTATAATTTAAAACCAGAAAGGAATAGGCATTGGAACAAAATTTTTGTAAACAAAGTTCTTACCTATACCTTTGTCTGAAGACTTGTAGGTGAAAGAAATAATACAGTTCGATTGACAGAATATTTGCAATTAAAATACCCGTATTGTTACCCTTTTAAAGCGTCTATGGACTGATATAATTAATTAATAAATATTTAATAAAATTTTTTTTGGCTCTTAGAAGAACTCCTCGAGGTGGAGGTGAGAGAATAAAACCACAACGTCCTGGTTAAATGTCACCAACGTTTCGCCCAGCAAGCGTGGGCTTTATCAAGGCTGTATTTATTAAGAAAAAAGATAACAATTAACACAACGGTATAACAGTTTCAACTTAAACTCAAAGAAGTTGTATAAACAAATAGAATTTAACCTTATAATAAACGGGTTTAAAACTAATGTAAAGAAAAGATAAATACATTACATGCGGAAGAAACTGAACGTAGTGTTACTTCATTGTAGTAATAACAAACAATAAGGGTTATTACTTAATTGGCAATTTTTAGTCAACAAATTTCTATCTAAAAAATTGTTTTTTTGCCATATAAATAATAACTCTTATTGTCTTTTTTCTTAATAAATACAGCATTGATGAAGCCCACGCTTGCTGGGCAAAACGTCGGCGACATTTAACCAGGACGTTGTGGGTTTTATTCTCTCACCTCGACCAAGAGGAGTGCTTCTAAGAGACAAAAAAAATTTAGTAATCACAATTTTGGAGGATCCAAAAATTATTTCGAAAAATAAATATTTAACAAACACACAGACATAACGTTCAAAACTCTTCTATACGTTTTTTAACTCATAAATCTCCACAAATATAACCAAATAATTCAAAACTAACAAAATGAATACAAAGTTTTCTCAAAATGAGCGACAAGATTGGGGTTTCTCGCGGTGTGAAGGGTCATGAGGAAGCCGAGTCTGGTAGCGGGGACGCGAGGTTTCGATTGCATACGATCGCAAAGTGAAAATATTCATTCAGTTTTTATTTGTTTTTGGTCCATGCCATTTTAAAGTAAAAAGACTGAAAGTATGGCCAAGTACTGAAAGGACTTGAGAAAAATCATAATTGGACTCAATCAAATCTAACATCTACACTGTAAACCTTAACCAAATTCTTAAACACATATGAGTAAAATCAACTTAAAATAGTCCAGATTCTCGTCTTCACACCTGATGCATATTCGCAATTAACTCTGCTGTTATTGCGGTTTGAATCTGGAGGGGTTATGGTGACCTTAGTCCTCCCACAAAAAAAAAATATCCAATTTTTGATGTTTGCACACCAAAGAGAATAGCTCTAGCACAGGCTGCCACAACTTTATTCAGCGCTAGCACACTTTTAATAATGAAGTTATTGACGTTTGAACCTGGAGGGGCTAAGGCGACCTCAGCACAGAAAGGAGAATAATTAACACAGGCTAGCGCAGCTATGCTCAACGCTAGCGCACCTTTAATAACGGAGTTATTGAGGGGTATCTAGGAAGTCAGCCCTAAATAACTCCGTTATTAAAAGTGTCCTAACATTATTTTTAGTTGTTCTAGCCTGGGCTACCTTAGCTCTTTAATGTTCAAACGTCAAAACTTCAAAATTTTATTGTGGGGGGCTGACTTCCTAGATTCAACTCGTTATTAAAGGTGTGCTAGCGTTGAGCAAAGTTGTGCTAACTATTCTCTTTTGTGTACAAACAAACACCGGCGTGAAAACGTATTTTATTTATTTCACGTCGTCAAAAATAAAAAATAAAAGTGTTAAAATGTCAGTTTTGCCGGGTTGTTGGTTTATATGTAGGAAGTTAGTGGAATATGACGGAGATCCACTTTCTGTAGTAAAAAAAAAGAGGAATCGTCTTTTGGATTAGCACGAGTGTAAAACGAAATCTTACAGAGAACAAAAAGTTCCTTGAATCGTTGGATAAAGTCACAGTTTATGACAAATGTCGAAATAAATACATTGCTTTGGATCTGCGAATGTTGCTGCATCTGAAAGTCGTGGTAGTGATTTTGTTGACCAAGCTCAAGCAGTAGTAGCCCTAAGATCATCACGTAAAAGTTTTGAAGTTGGAAAAATTAGTATTTTGTGTGGAGAAACTATAACACCAGAATTTTTAAAACTGCAAGAGGAGTTACCCACACATAGACGGAATTCTGTCTGTCTGAATATCTTCCCAAAGAAGGCGAACGCAGAAGTGATGATGGGGGAAAATAAATTATTGATCGGTTAAATAATGAAACTGACGACTAGTTAGCTGCTGATACCAGATACCATAAAGAATGCCTCCAAACCAAACACAGCTGGACAAAAAAGAGGGCACCCAAAACAGGAATATGTGCAAAAGGCCTTGGAGATGATCGACTCATACTTAGAAGACAACAGTGAGGAACGCCAGTTTTCACTAAATGATCTCTTTGCTAGTGTTGAGTCTGACCATACTCCCAATCTGAGAACTATTAAGCAACATCTTATTGATCCGTACAAGGATTGTGATTGTTTCGGCGCCTGGCCGGCAGGCAGTCGCCTGTTTTAAATACACAGGACATAAAATCCTGTATATTAGAGAATATCCGTGTCAAGTTTACGAAACTAATTGTTATCCTCGATCTGACGATTTCCTGGTGAATACCGAACATAGCATTCCGAGTCAGTCCCCTTTTTTTTCAAACTGTTGTCCTTAAACACAAGCGGAAGTCAGTCACTGGGTAGAAGACAAAGTGCGTTGCTCTTTCACATGCATTTATAGCAGATGCAACGCCCTATTCTTTCGTATCCTACCTCTTGACCGCTGTTGGTACATATTTGTACCGAAAGTTTGCATTTTTTGCATAAAATTCTCTATATTTGAAGATCCGCGAAGAGCTGTATCTAAGTAAATATTTGACTTACAACAATGGTGATAAGATTAAAATGTTACGTTTTGTTGATTTACTAGTTGAAGGAGGAGTTGAGTTCATCTCTATTTGAAATAACTTCAAATGTAACCCGCAATTTCATGTATACCTCCTTCAGCTAAAAAATAAAATAGCGTCAGAGCAATAATTAGATAAAATAAATAACATGGCAGGTATATGCTCAAGTTATGTAGTGTACGCTAACTTTAAGTAGTAGTTGTACAATCTTCGCTTAAAGTTAACTTAATTTATTTTAAGCGGAGATTGTACTACTGCCCTAAGTATCATAATAATAGTTAACAAGATTTCCAAAAAAATTGGACATTCTTGTAGGAGTTAAGTGGTAACGAATCAGTGAAACACGGTACTTATCGACGTTTCGACTGGCTGAGGCCAATCTTTTCAAGATATCATAAGAATAGTGTTATCAAGGATTTCAAGATAAGTGATAAATGATCCTTGACAACACTATTCCTTTGATATTCTGAAAAAGATTGACCTCAGCCAGTCGAAACGTCGATAACTAAATATGTACCGTGTGTCATTGATTCCTTACCACCTAACTCCTACAAGAAGACCCAATTTTTTGGGAATCTCATTAACTATAAGATAAATTAAGAAGTCTTCATCATTACTCAATATCTTAATAATATTGTCTGCTAGCAATTCTTCATCCAAGTTTTTCTCCATCGGTGAGTTTGTCACAATCAGTTGGAATAATTGCAACATCCACTTCTTCCTCGTCACTTTGCATATGTATATAATATATTTAAGTTCTGCTAAAGACAGGACGCAATTATAATTGTCTTTCTACTTTGATATTATAAACCCCATAAGTGAACTTATCGAAATTTATCACAACATTTAGACGCATATTACTGGTCTTCTCTCTCGAAGAATAAAAATATTTGTCAATCACGTACTGATGTACGTTCTATAACCTTCAACTTCAACGCTGCCTGTAAATAAAAATCTTACATTGTGGTGTATGCTATATGGACCTGGTGTTTTCTCCGACACTCAAGAGAGGTTGTCCGATATTACAATCAATTATTAATCCAGTTCTATGTGGTGATGATATACACCGTTCTTGTGAAGCTGTCATCGATATACGGCAGATAAGTTTATAAGTGTTGTACGGTGAGATCACTGTTATCTTCATAACGCATTTTTTATGCACGTATGAAACGTTCTTTGAATTACGATTTACATTCTTTAGACTTTAAATAAACATCGGATTTATTATTTATAAACTCAAAGGTCTTTGTAGTCGACAAATCCTGGGTTTATTCAGAAAAAAGAAATGAAATTCTATTCAGGTCGATTTATTTAAAATTGGAAAAGTTGCTAAAATGCAACATTCTTTCTAAAGTGTATTTTAGTAACCAATTTATTTTTTTAAATGGAGATCATATAGATTTATTGTACCAGTTTTTGTTTTGAAGTTTCCATAATACAAAGAGGAACTGTTGCGCTTTTAAAAAACGCTAACATGGCGAATTCGTACAAAATAAATAAAACGGTGGTTAGTGATAATTGTAGATTCCCGATTAGCACCTTCAGACTCAGTGTCTTGCGTTATTGAAGGTTATCAGTTTAACGTTAACAACAAAAACGATAGTTGAAGGTCATTCAAAAATTTTTGTGATACAAATAAAAGATTACAACGTATTTGCTTAATGTGTTCAGTAAAAGTTATATAAAAATGTTTGACATACAATGTAGCCAGATTCATTTCATTTCAAACTAAACAAATAACTGTTAGAAATGACACAAATTATGGTTGAAACTAGTTTGCAAACAGTCATTGATTGAATGAATAGTTTGAGATATTACTAACATTAATTTAAACTACTCTCGAGTTGAAAGCTTTTATATTTGCTTACAAAGATAGACAAACCAACTAATTTGTTGCGCTCGAAGTTTGAAGTTTGATCCGAACCACTCGCTATTATGCAAAGGTTACATTTGTAAAAATATATACGTACACAAAATTTCTGTTTGTTTCAAACTATATACCAGTTAGTTATGTTATGGTTGTGTTTATTTACAAAATCAAAAACATTTTAAACTTCGCCTATTTCATAGATTTACTTTTTAATTAAAAACTCTAAAGTAAGGTTATGTAACATACTTGAAGTACGTACCGAGTCCTCGTGCTCTTGTGTAAAATTGATCTTGAAAATAACTGCTTAAAATCGCCAACATTTTAATTAATAATTCATAGATTCCCAACCACGACATACAATAAAATTAAGATCGTGCGAAAATAAAATAAAAAAATATAAGATGATTGAAATTCGATATAATGCTTCTAAAGTTGAGCGCGTTTGTTGAGCATCTGCCAAAACAAGTTCAATTAAAGTCTCGAACGGTATCAAATTCTTAAACACGAAAGTTCTATTAAAATTTTCGGTGCTAATCTAATTGGTTTCTCTAAAAAAAGAGTTATAATTAAATTAAAAATAAAATGGAATTTGCTTAATGTAATTTCGTAAGTAATCGCAAATTACGCCGATAAATTTAAAATCCTTCGCCGTTTTTAATTTTTGTTGTCTTTTTTCTTGAAAACAGGGCAGCATTACTTATAATATTAAAAATTTTAGCGTCACAGATTCTGTAAAAATGAAGATGAATTTGAAAAATAAAAGAACAATATAAGACGCTTTTATCATCTCAAACTCATGAAGAATCTAATCAAGAAACAACTTCCGCAGTTGTAATTTAAGTTAAATTAACCCTTAGCAGCCCCTAGTCATTTATCTACATAGTAATAAATCACCAACACCAATAGTTGCAAAATAAATTGTTGTGAGTTTGTACGAAATAGTATTAAAAAGACCCAAAAAGTAATCGATTTGATTATGTCACTGTAACATAAAGATAAAACCAGGTTGTTAACTTATAAATAATATTAAAATGTAATTTATTTTAAATGTCATTCCTCGGAACAAGTTTGCAAATTACAAATTTGAATTTAATTGTAGCAGTTCCGCTTTTCAGACTTATTTAACTTCTTCGGCGTTCACCATTCTACATTATTATTCTAACTAACCCACCGTTTAAAAGTTAATCTAAAGATATTGTAATAACAATAACGCAAAAGCCTAAATTAACTACGCATAGCGTTATTTATTTTGTTAAATATTATGTATACTTTTAAAGTTGTAATATTCTTGTTTAATTGAGGGATATTCAGTTTATTTTACAAAATCATCTTCAAAAATTTATTTCAGTTTTATTCAATAATTAAAATTAGTGGGCGTTTTATTTAAAACTTAAATCTTTTTTTTTTTTTATTTACAAGAATTATGTGCAACTAAATTTGAGTTGTATTTAAATAATTGTATTGTTACATGCAAAACTAAAATTATGATTTAAAAACGTAACGTAAATAGGGGTTGCATAGTAGCTCAGCGGAAAAAGGGATGGTTCGTGTGATGAACTGCCTTCGTGAAATAAAACGGTCGAGTAACGGGATGCAAAACAACCCACAAAATTCGATAAATTTATTAAAATCAAGTGGGCGCCAAACAACAATACGACGTAATATTTGCTTCTAGCCCTTGTTTGCCGGAAGTTCGTCAGGGTGGGTATTTTAGTTGGACCTACCTTGAAAGTATTGGTACAATGTAAAAAGATAACCCAAACCGCACAAAATCAAGATCGAACATAAATTAAAAAGGCTCGTTACAATGTAACATTAACATGATTTATTGCATTTAAAAAAACAAACATTAAAATAAAAATAAAATAGACACTATTAACTAATTAATTAATAAGCTGAAAGCATGATTAACGACACGAGATAATATCTAAATGATGACGTGATCGATACTTTTCATTCAGAAAATACTAAATACAAATACTAAACTTCAACCGTAATGCTATTTAATATTATGTGATTCGTTTTAAGAGTTTAAATGTCCACTTTTCTTGAAAAAAAGGGCGTAGTACCCAAATATTTCTAATGCGTATTAAACCCGAATTAAAACATTAATGGGATTGTACACTTGGATTCGCTAACACGTCAGTTAAAACACTAAAGATTAATAATTTAATTCAACGAATTTTATCAAGCCTTTTACAGTTTTGTTATCATTCAAATATTTAATAAAATAACGTAATAAATACCTTAACTTGCTTCTGACGCAACAAGGAGCTGGAGCATCGATAATCGTAGACCACGGTGGCGGTGAAGTAATCGAAGACGTAAAAACGATTCACAAAAATTCTTGTGGGTGAAGTCCCAAAAAGAATGAATAAGACGTGGCGTAAATTCTTGTTAGAAAACGCCCAAACAGGTACTTTGAAGAAAATCCTACTTGCGTAGCTAACTAAATTCATAGTACGGGAGCCATTATCAAAACCGCTTTACGCAATTATGGGGATAAGATACGTGAATTCTCTAAAAACTACAAACACTGAATATTTTGGTCTGAAGTACACTTATTATCCGCACATACAAAACAAGTCAAAAGACCTTTTTCTAAAAACTTCATAACACGAAAATCCTTCTATTTGTTTATTTAACTCTCGTACATTTTGAAGCAAACTGAACTATCTTAACACAAAAACTGCCCCCTTTACAAGCGACGCAAATTTGTGAAAACCAGACTACAACAAACCCATTTATTGAGCAAAATTCTTATCTCAATTTCGTGCCAAAGACAAACTACAGCTGCTAAATAAAATTATCGAATTGCCACGTACATAAAATGAAATAAACATGTCCTTTCGATGAATATTAAACGTAATTTTTTATGGTGCAATCTAATAAAGGATCGCAAATTTAGAAAGAAAATAACGACAAAGGTCACAGTATTCAATTATGTACATGATTTTAATTTTCAAGATAAAAATAAGTTGAATATGATAAATAAATTTAATTGTTGGACAAAAATGAAATGAATTTGTATTGTATACACAATTTAGTGCTCCACATGAAAATGACGTAATTAAATTTATTGTTAGAACCTGGGGATATTGGTTTTGTGTGCACGTGCACACTGTGCACACAATAATAAAGCATAAAACATTCTTGTGTAGATCAGTAAAACTCCGGAATTAAAATAATGTGCATAATGGGTATTTATTATTTAAAATTATCTATACAACGGAAATTCAATTAATTTTTGTTTACAAATTATAATTATGTACATAATTGAAATTCAATTCATTTGAATTTAGGAATTAAAATCATGTACATAATGGAATTTTTATTCATTTGTATTTAAGATTTAAAACATTTTTGATTAAGATTTAAAATTATCTACATAATGAAAATGCTGTTATTTTTGTTTAAGGAATTAAAATTATGTGATAATGGTAATTCAATTCATTTTAATTTAAGATCTAAAATTATCTACATTATGAAAATGTAGTTAATTTTTGTATAAAGAATTAAAATTCATAATAAAAATTCAATTCATTTAAATTTAAGAATCAATATTATGTACATAATGAAAATCCAAATAATTTTTATTTTAAGAATTAAAACTTACACAATTGAAACTAAATTACAATTTTTAATGAAAGATTCTCGAGTTACAATTAACATTTAATTTGAACTGCATATATCAGATTTAAAATGAAACTAAACATTTACTAACAGTAATATTTTATTTATTCTACTTTTTATTTTGTTTAGTAGATGTCATAATACTAAAATGTGTTAACGGTTGCAGTTCACAAATAATAAGAAATAAAATAAAGTGACGGCTCTAGCGAGGCAACCTAGAAAAGAAGGAACACACTAATATTGGGCTCGAAGTAGCGTTAGCACAGCAGTGTCCGGCTGAGTCGGTGGGGTGGGGGAGGTCTTTGAGGGAACTAAAAGAAATAACTGCTGCGTAACAAAGCGCCACCTGCTGGGTAACAGAGAGAAATAAAACCGACCAACAGAAATTCAATAGGTTTTACTTAAGGTCTGCTACGGTACACGAACACAAATTAGAGAGACAAAAGACATATAAATATAACAAATACAATTTAAAATATTCAAAGAATCTGGGAGAAATGAGAGATTCTGTCGCATGAAACTTGCGTGCATTAGCAACAACCAATTAATTACAGTTTGCGTTCAAATATGTCACAATTCAGTTAAGTTTTCGTTTGTTAACCCCAAATTAAAAGTAGCGTACCATGTTAAGATTGGTGATTAAGGAAACTCGACGTACACACGTCACTTACACACGGTGGCTTAAAAACTAATATTACACTCGTTCTAATACGGAACGTAGCTCCCGCCAACCTAAAAGGCTTTGTGTTTTAGCTAACCCACTTAATTGCCAACGCCCTAGCTCTGAGAGTGAGCTAGTGAAAACAACATCGAGCGTCGGTGGATGGAGACTACCCCGAATAACAATTCGCTTAAATACTAAGGATTCAACCGCTTGATGTCACGTGTACTTGAGTTTCGAACGCATGCAAAGTGAATAGGTTTCTTAAAACAATAACTTAGCTGTGTACTGATGCATGTAGTTCTGATAAAGATGGTTCTTGCTAACGACAGCTAGTTGACAGCTACTAGAAGATCAGTAGGATTCCTCTGAGGAGGATGAGACGACACAGCTCTGGAAGCAGAACGTTGCCTTCGTAACAGCGAAACGCAGCATGCGCGACCCACAACCGCTGGAGTTCCGAGGTCGGCGACAGCGTGATAATAGGCACGTTTTGTGTAACGAAGAATTTCCAATTGCTCGTTCCAGCGCCCTCAGAAAGTATCCAGACAGTAAGATATGTTTAGAGTATGAGGTCAAGACACCGTGCTAAAGCATACGTTGTAATTAGAAATTAACACAACCACTAAACGAACCAAAGAAATAGCAAAAGAAAACGCTTATGGCAAAAATTGGTCGGACTTATTTTTCCACACTAATTTATCTTGCAATTATTGAAGCCAGTTTCAACCAGCTTACCAGTTTTAATTTAATTAATTTTATTTATTATATAAAATACTAAATCGACTTTCCATTACGTTGTAAAAACAATCATTAACTAAAAAAGGAATATGTTAGATTAAAAATTCTTTAATTAGTATTTTATAATTAGTTCATCACAATTAGTTTGTTCATTAATGGTGTATGCATCAACACAGTTTAATCTTAAGCGATTATCAATTCTTTCTAAGTTTTTAAGAAACGCTTAAGTTTAAGCTGTGTTGATACAAATGGCCATAAGTATACAACTTGTACCTAAAAATTTAATACCAATAATATCAAGTTCAAGATTTATTTAGGTGTGAATAATATTTACTAGTGAATGACCGTTTAAAATAATATGAATTTATATCATATGAATATCTGTTTGAATTAATCATATGTTTTGCGATGAGTAAAAATGATTTGGCTACGCACAAACTATTAACTTGATTATCATTATAATACAATTTTGTAAAGTGAATTTAACATTTTGAAAAAATAATACCTTCAATTTAAAAAAATGTATTAATAATAATGTCAGTAATAATTTTATTAATAAAAAATTACAACAACCGGAATCGAACCCGATTTTTTTCGCGTAAATCATTAAAAAATTCTAAAATTTTATTGTTTTTTTTATTAAAATACGTTTTGAACACTTTCATTGCCACATACATTTTGTTCTCATTCATCTATGTAATAAAATATGTTGTTATATTGTGCTCAAAATGTGCAAAAAAAAAGATATGCATTAATTTTGAATTTAACATAGAAAACGCCTATGTCAACTTTATACACACGGTATACTTACACATATTGCGGTGATTGCTATACGATATTAAACAAAATAAATTTAATTGACTTCTATTAAGTATGAAACCTTGTTAATTATTTTATTTACAATTTTATCTCAGGGACTTGGCTTCTTAAATCAAGTGCGTGGTTTGAAATTTTAAAACAAATTTTAATATACTAGAGTAATAAAACGTACAATTTTATGTATTGATTAACTTTAATTGAATTATAAATAATGCAACGTGCACGTTTAAAAGCAACTTAAAAAAATATTTGCGCTACAATTTTTTTACACATTCTTAACACGCTAACCTTACTCACATTAACTGATGACGTAATCGGTGCAATCTTCTGAGACTTTGAATGATGACCTTTATGATGTGGGTTGTGTTTATAATCTTGATACTTATTTTCCATACTTTTCTTATTTACTTTCTAGTAATTGTTCATTTATTAATTACTTTGCGATCCACTTTATTTATTATTGTCCATTGGTTTTATCTTTATTTCATTTAATTTCTGCGATGCGCAAGCTGACAACGATGCGCAGGCTTGATATAAAGTTGGCTTACTGAACATTTTGGCATAAAACCGTTTTTTTCTTTTGAAATTAACTACAATTTTCACACATTGATTGTTCGATGCACCATCTTAACTTTTTTTTTCTTCGATTTCACCTTGCATCGGAGAATAATTTTTTTTAAAGATTTTTTGATAAATGTAGGGTACATTTATAGAAAAATCAAAATATCTGAAGAGGTAGGCGAATCCTTAAAGAAACTATTGTAGAATTGTAGAATTTGGTATCGTCGTCAAATATAGGGTATTCCATAAGAAAATACATAACTTTGATGCAGCATAATTAGTAAATTAAGAATCAAAAGGGTTCTATGTTTGGAACATTCTTGTGGGTGCTACGAGTCATCGCTTGTGAACCGCGTCAATAAAAGCAGCACCGGGGAACATCACCAATCGAACACTAACCTAGAAAAAGTTCAAAAGAAAGTTAACGAAGGAAAAATTCGCACTTACTTCAGAATTGTTTGACCCCGTTAGTTACCTTTGTAAATAAATTTAGTTTAGTTTATAAGTAATTTTGTAATATTTTGTCACATGTAACCACCATTACATTCACGTCAACGTTTACCAATTGCGCACCACATGATCGAAAGTCACGCGCATATGCAAATTAAAATTTTTCGCACAATGGTTTTAAAATTTAAAAGAAAACATTTAGAATTTGTGTCAATAAATGCTTTGTTATTTACGTCGTGTTTTAATTGACGAAGTAGTGGTGATTGATGGTTCAATTTCGAATAACACTGTCGAGCTACTAGAAAGTTATTTCTGTTAAAGATCGCAAATGATTATTATAAAATTTAAATTAGATTACGACTTAAAAATTTACCCTGAGATCAAAGAGCCATTATATTGCAAAAAGAAAAACTTCAAAATTTCAAATAAAATAAAAGCTTTTAACATTGCAGTATACGATACAGTGCGAATCTAAAGTCTTAAGTAAATCCGTTAAAAAAAACGGACGATTTTTCAGCAAAATCCTCGGACACGTCGATTTTATTTTTTAAAAAGACACCTTTTTTTGTTTGTATGTTTTCCAACAATGACGTCATCATTATTTTTTTAAATAGTAACCTTAGTTTTTTTTTACAGAAAATGAAAGATCAAGTGGCCTTTTAAATAGAAATGTCAAAATTTTGACAGGTTCTATTAGAAAATTTTTGGGATAAAAATTTTTTTTTTGAAAAATTAACAAAAATTTTTTTTTCAGAATTTGTTGTTTAAAAATAAAAAACTGATTATCAAGCACTTTTTGAATACTAAATTGTTTATACATTTTAGAAAAAAAACAGATTAAATCAAGTGTTCAAACTGCCTTCCCCCACTTCTTGACAATAACCTAATCTTATTTTGAAATTCTCGAAGTACCTTTTCATTAAGTTAACGTCTGTCATTAGTTATTTTTGTCAAAGAACACTTCGAGAATTTCAAAGTCAAATTAGGTTATTGTCAAGAAGTGGGGAGAAGGCAGTTTGAACACTTAATTTAATCTGCGTTTTTCTTTTCTAAAATGTATAAACAATTTAGTATTCAAAAAGTGCTTGCTAACCATTTTTTTTCATTTTTAAACAACCAATTTAAAAAAAAATTATGTTTAATCTTAAAAATTTTCTTATAGGACCTGTCAAAATTTAGCATTTCTATTTAAAGGGCCACTTGATCTTTCATTTTTAGTGAAAAAAACTAGGGTTACTATTTAAAAAAAATTATGATAACGTCATTGCTGGAAAACAAAAAAACATCGAAACAAAATTTCAACAGGAAAAGGTATCTTTATGAAAAATAAAATCGACGTGTCCGAAGATTTTGCTAAAAAATCGTCTGTTCTTTTTTTAACGAATTTACTTAAGACTTTTGACTCGCACTGTATAAAATGTTAAGAGTATTGCAAAAGAGAGTTTTGTTGTAAACCTCAAAATAGGTGAGAAATAAGTACATTAATTTTAACCACTAATCCAACTCATCAAGATGAACAACTTTTCTATGTGCCATTTTTTCGAAATCTCAAGTTTGTTTTTAATTTTTCCCCCCATACATTAACGAGTCCTCTATGTACTGTTGTAATTAAAGATAGCAATAATAGAACAAAAAGATAACTTATTTGGTGCTATGAAATTGATGAGTTAGGGTAGTGTTTAAAATTAATGTACTCATTTCTGAGACACCGTGTATGTAGATCAATTTGTAGAATAATGAGACGTCAATTGAATGGCTAATATTATTTGTGTGTAAGATCTACTAGATTTATTGTTAGCGTGGTTTTTATAGTATTTACAAAATTCTAAATACTAATTTTTTTTTCTAAAATACAATTTAATACAAATATTTTTTATAAAAACAATTTAGAAATTGCAAAGTGTTAAGTTAATTTACAATTTTTTAACTTTAATTTTTGGGAAGTTGTTTACCTTTAAATGACAGAAGCTCCTTTCATTTCCTACCACCAACGCGCCATAATTCATCAAAATCGATTAAAATTGTATCCGGCGAAATACAAACATTTATATTTGAATTGTAAATTTAGGAAGTTATGTATTTTTGGGTTTTATTAATTTTCGTTATCCGCCCTTTCCTATATACCGATCGTACGAATTTAGAAACGCAAAAAAAATATGGTCAAAATTGCATTATATTTAAACAAAAGTATTCGATAATACATAAATTCGAAACGTAATAAAAAATTTCGAATTGTATGAAGATTTAATAGAAAGTGTTTCATCCTTCTCCGTGTTAGCGAAGTACCATTACTGCATTTGCAATTTAAATACTCCATCAAAATTATAATTAAAAACTTATTTTAATGATGTATTTGAATTTCAAAGGGGTTGTTTCAATTTATTCTCAATTAGTGATAATAGATTTTAATACTGCACACATTGGTTATTCACCAACTTTCAATAACTAATTTGTTCTGAAACAACATTTTAAATAAATGTTAGTCTTATAATTTTGTTAATTTTACGGTTCTGAACATGCTGACATCAATATAACGACTCTTTAATAATAAAGTACTAGGAGTTGTTGGTTGAAGAGATTCTTAGTAAATTAATTGTAGTTTTTTTTGAAAATTTGTTGCAAAACAAATCTGATAATTGTATAATTCAGTACTGAATTTATCTCTTATCTGTTAAAAATATAATAATCTTTCCATTATTTAATGTTTTTTAACAATTAAATACGTATTGAATGCATAATAATTATAAATTTTGTTACGGTTTATTTGTAAACAAACTCAAAAATATAGCAGTGTTAGAAGGCCTAGCCGGCAGTTCCTCTTAGTCGGAAGTGGTCGTGGGCTTATTGAGAATCGTTCAAAATGAAGGCTTCTATACTGCACGAAGAATTTATAAGGCGCCACCTAAGATTTCGTATAAGAGATACTCTAGAGCCACTAGGAACTCGTAGACACAGAAACAAACCGTAAGTTAATAGAAATAGGTATATTATTATAGCGATTAGATTTCGATTAACACACTTAGAAACACATACACACAACAATAGGTAATATCATTTAGAATTAATAGCAAAATATAGTTATAAAATAATAATAATTCACGAGAGCGAGTTAAGACACGAGTCATAATTCGAGGCACAAACGCCCTAAATAGGTTAGCGTATTATAAACTTTTCACGTAGCAAATATAGTTCGGAAAGTACTTGACAACAATTGGGGAAGTACCGGACTTGGCCGATCATTTAAATAGATTAAAAACACACAAAATTAATCAGGTACTTGGAAAGATCTTTCTAGTTCACAAAATTATCGATACAGCGCCAAAAAGATACGTTGCTAAACTCACGGCCGCGGTAAGTATACATAGAACGCGACAAAATTTATGAATGACATGCATAAAAAATTAACTTAGCTTGTATAAATAGGAAGTCTTCGGTGTTCGATAGTTAATCGGCAGATGTGACAGCTTTCGTATTCAAATCTAGTATTTTATTATCCAATGAAAAAAAGAAAAACCAAAATGGACTCTGTTGATATCAGTTGCTGGGTTTTTCACGAAGAACCAGATAACAAGCTTATCTTGGGTGGTGTTCTTGACCAGAAGGAGGTTCCACGGTAGGTTGAAATTCGAACGTTGATGAAAATACCACACCCACTTTGGTATTTTATAATTTTTGGATTATTATCCTTGTCAGCATAACCAAAATTAAGGTTGCATTGATTAATTAAAAACGGAGTACGTCAGAAGTGACCAGCAGAAGAAGCCAAAGAGGAAAACAAAAAAAAGGTGTCTGCAATTGGTAGAACCCGTGATAGCAAATATTTTATTAAAACAAAAGAAAGTAAAAAAAGTACTTACACAGGAACAGTAGTCGAAGACTTATTCCCTAATTTGAATGGGATGATTTTACTTCAATTGATACTATAAAGCTTCAATTTTCCATCTACACCTTTTCACGACGGTCAGCAAATAGGAAATAAGGTAGATCTTTTGCGAGCAAATGAAGATAAATTGTTGGAACTGGCAATTTCAAATAACTACAATCCCCAGAAGATTTTTCAATACAAAAATTCATATTCAAACGCATGAGTGTAAACACGGTGTCTATACTGTAGGGAGAAATTAGTCTATACATCAATTATTTGCGAAATAACACAGTCACAATTTTAGAAATTGGCTATACAAAGAATATTTAGTAAACAAACATCACATGTTTATACATAAACTAATATCATTAAATTTTAAATTAATTTACTAAAGCTTTGACATATTCACCTTCTCTTTGTTAACATTTTGTTGTTCTTTTCTCAAACTCTTTTATTACTGTCCATATTTCATGTCAGTGCATCCTAAAGCCAGGATAAGTAATACCGAGTAATACGGTATGATTAGTAAATAATCACCAAACCTGAATTTTCATGCTAAATAGTTATAATTTTACTTTTCTTTACTTTACTTTAAAACATAGAATTTATAAATCCCAAAATGAAATTGATTTTATCTTAATTTTAAACCGATGTATTGCCGAAACATTATGTTTGTCTCAAATTAGTTATAACAAGATTGTATGCGGAAACTAGAAAAGTGTTTATTGCAACTCATTTTTTCTGCTCTTTTCAAATATACAAAGAGTTTTTGACTTTTTTCAGTAAACACAATTTTTGAATTTTTTAAGTCCATCTATGCATTGACATTAATGTTTATACGCTATTGGATACTTTACCGGAGATGGAAAATATGTTGCGAATATAAAGAAAATTCACAGTGTGGTTTGTGAGTTACGTGTAAATAAAGGAATAAACAAAATTAATAAAACACTCTATATCTTAGTTATGAAGGATTGGAGACCTGCACAATATATGTTTTTCAGAATTCTCTTGATGTCCCCTATCTAATCCTAACGTATGCGCATTTACCAATGAATCACCCTGTATACCGTGTGTCCCCGGATAGGTGAAACGACTCTTGTAAATGATAAAATATTCTCGATTTAAATTTTTATTTTTTGGGGTTCAGCCCTGCTTGATTAAAGACTAATTTCTAACATAATTTTATTCTTCAAAAATTACGTATGCCTTGGAAATTTTTAAAAAACTTATATCTCTGTAGAGTAAAGTACCTCTTATGTGGCAAATACGACAAAAAGTTATTAAGAAAAGTTGTTGAAAATCAACATCTTGGTCCCAATACCAAATTTTAAAAACATGGGTCAAATTAGATTTTTCTTTGTTTTATGTTTATCAAAGTCGACCCGTGATACTGAAATTTAGTATGAGGGCCGAGATGTTGGTTCTCAACAACTTTTCTTAATACTATTTGGCGTATTTGCCACATAACAGGTACTTTACAGAGATATAGGTTTTTTAAAAATTTCCAAGGCATACCTAATTTTTCAAAAGTAAAATATGTTTGAAATTAATCTCTAATCAAACAAAGCTGAACCCCAAAAAATGAAAATTTAAATCGAGAATTTTTTATCATTTACAAGAGTCGTTTTTACTTATCCGTGGACATACAGTAAATAAAAAAAATTAAGTCGCTTAAAAACCTACCCGAAGCTCGTTGCCGGTGAATGGGTCTCAGGAAGGTATCGAAGAATCTTTGTGGAGGTTTCTAATACAACACTGGACGCCATCTAGAGAGATCTATTGAAATATCCTTAAATCGTAGGTCTTAAGGAAAGTGAAACAAACCTACAAACTCGTTGAAGAGAGACTAGAGAATGTTTTCTGACAAGCATCATATAACAATTAGTAAGAGAAATAATAAAATCCAAGATAACGAAAGCATAACATAATTATGTATTTGTCAAAACACAAAACTTAGGTTATAGGTGAAAGTATAGTTCGAAAATATGTACTATATATCCTAAAATTAAAGTTTGTTCGTTTAAAATAATCGGTATCCAACGAATTATTCACAAACAAACATTTACAGAATAGACACGTATATTTTATCACAATTAAATATATTGATCACAGTTTGGCCGTATTAAAAATGTACATCTAGCATAGACGCCACAAATATGTTTTGACGTATGACCCAAAATTAAGTGAATTATACGATTCGATACTCGACATACGCAGAGTATGATACAGATTTAGTACAATCTTAACAGCCTGAACTAATTTATCATGCATAAATTCAACGTTTAAAAATTAAGAACAAATAAATCCAGGATTCCTCAATTGTAGGGCCTTTCAGTACACAAACGGTATTCGAATGTTCATTTAAAGACGCAAAAGAATTAAATCGTAAATTCAATAACGTTTCGTACGTGCATGACATTCGCATTAAAAATAGTAGGATAAATAGGAAAGATTACCTCTTAAATTCTAATCACTTATCTGGGCGTGTGTTGAGGAGAGCTCCTTCAGAGAAATATGGTTCACATCGCCACGTAAGTCGAGTTGCCCTCTTGGAGTGTCGCAGTATTTATTAATCGTTAAAAATATTGGATGTACATCCGTCGGTGTTTAAAGAATTATTAGACCCAGCGAGCGAGTCGTCCAGTACTAACCATGGATAAGCAATATCGATGAATAGTAATTTAATCTTCCAGATGAAAATTTAAAAGATACAAAATGGCAAAATAGCTATATGCGTAGGTTCAATACAGTTAATTCATTAGAAAAAACAATTCAGTTACCTCAAGAAGCTTAACCCGTATGTTCAAGACCACCAATATAGAAACAGGAGACCAAAATTCTACTAGCGTTTTAGTAGAAATTTTTCCCCTTTTTTTCAAATTTGAGCGTATGTAAAGTTAGCTTAGAGCAAAGTTAGTTGCTTGTAGCTAGGGGCAAGAGCATCATAATTCACAAATAATCCGACGCTTGATTCGAAAGGAGCGGCAAAATTAAAAAATACCGTAACAAAGTGTATTACTAAAATATTACCAGTAACGTATTAGGACATTATAATTGGTAACTATGAAAATGTATGTCCGTTCAACGAAGAACTGTCATAAACTTATTAAAATTCAATTAATAGCCTGATGAAAAGAACATGTTGTTTAGTGCTAAAATTGTTCCCAAAACGTCGCTAATGAAAAAATTGAAAACTAACAAGTAGTCTTATTGTATATAATCCACATCAAAAAAAGGGTTAGGTACTGTTTACTATAATTATAATTAAAGATTTAATTTGTAACGGTTGTAGTTCACAAATAATAAAAAAAAGGAAATGATGGCTCTAGCGACACAACCTAGACAAAAAAAAAGAACAATACTATTTGGCTAGAAAGAGCGCACTAAATTCATGGAAGATCCCGTATTTGTAAGAGTTAGCACAGCAGTGTCCGGCTAAGTCGGTAAGTTGGGGAGGTCCTTGAGGAACTGAAAGAAATAAACTGCTGCGTAACGAGGCGCCACCTGCTGGGTAATAGAAAGAAATAAAACCGACCAACAGGAATTTAATAGGTTTTACTTAAGGCCTAATACGCTAAAACGAACACAAATCAGAGAGACAAATAGACATATAAATATAGCAAATACAACTTAAAATACTAGGAGAATATGTGAGAAGTAAGAGATTCTGTCGCATGAAACTTACGGGCCTTAGCAACAACAAATTAATTAAAGCTGGCAATCAATTATGTCGAAATTCAGTTAAGCTTTTGTTTGTTACACCCCAAATTAAAGTTAGCGTTCCAATTGAAGATTGGTGATTAAGGAAACTCGAAGAATTCTTAATTTATTGTTCCAGCACCCCCAGGAAATATCCAGATGGTAGTACACGAGTAGAATATGAGGTCAAAACACGCGCTAAAGCATACGTTGTAATTAGAAATTAACACAACCACGAGACAACAAAAGAAATAGAAAAAGAAGCAACTTACGGCGAATGCGGTCGGATTTTTATTTACACACCAATTTAACTTGGAATTATTGAAACCACATTAATACTTTACGTGTATACTTTTAGCTTCACGAAGCACGCCCAAATCGCTCAATAGAAGGAAATCTTAAAATATCTAGTTTGATGTTTCTAATGCCTCTCTGGTTAACTCTTAACACGTATCGAAATTAGCATTATAATTTGTCAACATATGGCAACAATGCAACTGTGATTCATATACTAAGATCTTTAACAGTGTGTTAACATGATTCAAGCAATGAATCAATCCACGTTACTCTAAATTACAAGAGATTGTCGTTCAATCATAAATACAACACAACGAATAACCTAATATTTGGTATTTCCCTATCAAACGCTGGCGTAAAGTGAAAGATAGAAACCAATTTCACGTCTTGGCTTAACACTTAACACGTAACGAAATTGAAATCAGAATGTAAGTACCCACCAAAGATGAAAGTAAAGCAAATGTTTAAACATTCTTCCGGTATTTGATTCTAATAAATTTCTAAATGTTGTGGTTCATAGTAGGAAAAATTTAATACAATCAGGGTGCTTAAGCCTCTTCTTTCCCTTGTAGGTTTTACGGATCTCGGATTTTGCGTGAGCAAAAAAAGTTCACTTTCGTATCTTGTAATGTAACTATTGCATAATCTTTTAAATAAACAGATATCCGTACACCCCTTAAAGAGAGTCACAAATTCTTAGTTACCTAATAACTTAAAATATTTGTTTTTTATTATTTTTAAATTCTTACAGAGACACCCCTTAGAGGTGTTACCCCATAAAAACCCAAAAAGAAACAACACGGAGTCGTAAAATGCCAAGCTAACTCAACGGGGTGGGGGAGATCTAGAGAAATGTCTCTAATTTACCATTATAGATGACTAACGGTCCTTTTATCACGAGTAAATTTTGGGGTTTTGTTAGCCGCCACTCAGATCTTTTAAATGTAGAACAGGTGCTTACTAAAAATCCGGGAAAGGAATGACACGTTCCATAAAAAGAGAAACATGAATTACGTATGTTTTTCTATTGAATTGCCAGTATATCATACAAAACATTGATTATACTACAGTAGCGTTCTTTTACATTAACGCATTCGATTTACTTAAAACCAAACGGTACCGCTCGCTTTTCTCCCGTAACAAATTATACCGAAGTTTATTTAAAAACAATTTACAGATTCACAAAGTTTATAAAACGAAATGAGACTGTGGTCTTTGTTTAAAACAAAATAATTAATTTAGTATCTGGAAATTTACATCCCCCATCTAAGTTCATTTATTTTGAACAATAAAATGTTACCCAACAAAAAAAATACGCAAGGACGTTTTAAGTTAATTTGGTTATTTGTAACTGCACACAATAGCACTCAAAACACAATAGTTTTCAGGAATAAATAATCAGATTACTTGCAGTTGGTCTTCTCCTGATGAGTCAAATTATCCGTTTTGGGGTATACACCAAAACTCCCAAGGTTTTTGTTGTTACACTACATTTCTTTAAACAGGACCAATTTATTATGCCGAGTTACTTGTGAAATGCATTACACAATATTACATTTCTTTAATTAGTTTTAACCCTCAATAGTTCATACGCGAACAGATTATACGCACACTTTTCACTGTTTAGTACCCGAAGGCTTACTGTTCAATATTTAGCGATTGTTAGAAATAGCAATGACGATTCGCTACAACTGTAGTACCTGTTGTAATTACAAAGTACCTTGTAGTTAAATATAAAAAAAACTCGGGGAATGCGTCACCCCCTTTCAATCTTTTCATACACAAAAAAAAATACTACAAAATTAACACTTTAACAGTTCTCAGAAAGATAAACAATTTGCAAATTCAGAATTTAACCGTGGCTTGTAATCAGTGTACTGTTCATTTTAGCATAACAAAATATCAGATTTACTTTATAAAAGCGACAACATTTAATTTTTCTTGGAACAAACAAAGAGTTTATTAATTCAGCAAAGTAAAATTCTATAAAACCTTTGATAAAAACTATCCAGATAAACATTTCTTTAAAGCTTAATTGTGAGAAATCGAAGATAAAGAATTTCACGACACCACGACTAATTTAAAAATATCAAATGACAAAAGAGATAACTATTCCAGCGAACGTGATTATGAAAACTTACGCGCTTTTTAACGCAAATGAAATTTATAATAAAATACAGTACAACCCACTTAAAACGAATACTTTCATAAAACCAAAATCATTTACGCGTAAAAAAAACACATTTTCACCAAACAGAGGTGACAGAGGAAGCCACAAATTCTTAGTTACATAGTAACTTATAATATTTGTCTTTTTATCTTTAAATTATTGCAGACAGACCTCTTAGAGGGAGCTACAGATTCATAGTTACCTAGTAACTTAAAATATTTGTCTTTTTTATCTTTAAATTATTACAGATTGTGCATGGTCTTGTCAGGGAGTGAATTAGAAATTTTGTTTAATAAAGTACTATCCGGTAATTCTTCATTTTGAAGATATTTAATCCGTCACAATAGAATCATATTTGCCATTAATATTAATTTTAGTGGATATGGAAACAATTCTTCGCATTACGCTAAAGTTAAATAACATTATCTCGACAAGAATGTGTGACGATTTTTTCTAACGATTACGAATATTTTATATTTATATTTTATGCCTGGTGGTTAGGCAACCAAACGTTGGTGTCGGAATTTGATAGATAGGTTGTGTAGAAATTGTTTTTTAGACGGTTCGCTTCTTTTGTTTCGATAGATGTCGTGGAAATCGACTTACTTCTTGCGTATAATTTATTATTTCCATATCCGCATTATTTGTCGTTAGTGGTTTTGACGGTCGTTCACGTGGTTCTCATTATTACTACGGGTTGGTGAGTTTCTTTATTATTTACAAGCTGTAATAGGTACATCTGTTTTATACACAGTGTCGAAGGCCGTAAGTAAAACGAATTTTCAGGAGATATCAAGATTTCTCTACAAAAGAACCGCTGTATCTTATCTCAGCAGGCGGCCTTCCACTTCTACACCTGTTTATCATGACCGTGTCAGCCAGTAGTCAATCAATCAACCTTTGTTCCTCCTGCATTCGTATCAATTAGAAAATTATCTGAAGTACCTGTCGTTCCCGCACTTCAAATAAAACAATTTGGCAGTACCTTTGTTTTAGTTCATGATTTATACGTATAGTTTTGGAACTTCCATAATTGTAGTTGCATCTGTTTTAGAAACCGATCAGTTTAATTTGACACTAATTGAGAATTAGCGCCTTTTGTGACAAACTTTGTGATCGCGAGGTCTCTCGAACAAAACGGTTTCACTTATTCGCGCATATTTCGGTATTACTTTAAATCACTTTCACGGTTTAGTAGTTATAATTAGGGAAGCCAACGTAACTTGTTTGGAATTTTTAATACTGTATTGTGATGTAAGTGTTTTGTATGGTGGTCCAGAAGATCAGTATAAGTCTGTATAGTGCGGTGACGTAACCGTGTGCAATTGTGGATTGGTTCATCTTGACAAAACATTTGGAATTAAATTTGTGTTGGAACAATTAGGGTATTTACTATCGAAACGTGAATTGTTTATTCCGCGTTGGCCGTAGTACTTCCATTATGTTGGGGAAAACCGCAATAGTGCGGTTAGATGATTTTAAAGTCAATTTATCTGTGATACTATCTTGTAATGTTCACGTAACTTATTTACTAATTGTCTTATTGTTACTTTGCCAAGATGAACCGATTCACAATTGCACACGGTTTGGTCACCACACTATACAGATTTACACTGATCTTCTGGTGCACCAGACATAACACTTACATCACAATACAATATTAAAAATGTACCATACGAATAAATAAATAAATAATTGTTACTTGCTGTAAATTTATGTGTTACGTATTTTTGTCTATGACGTAAGTGGTAAAACAAGCTCTATATCGTTAAATTATATGTTTCTTCCGGTATCAGGCTGCTTCTTTGTGTCTTAAGCCCCTACTTCTTAGGACTGATACTATATAAAACCGTGATCGACGAAATAATTTTGGCTTTACCTTGAGAACGAAGAATTTCTGGATACTACTTTATTCAGCAAAAATGCTTTGTTTTGATTCCCTCAACCAAATCTGACAGTTAACAATACTTTTTAAAACGCTTTGAATTATAATTTCTCTATTATAACGTTTAAAAGAAAACCATTCTAGTAGGAGATATGAATTTGGAGCCATATACGTTTTTTTGTTTTTTATTCCTAATTTTAAGTTTGACTTTGTTACCTACCTTTCGGGGGTGTGTAAAAGGCACCCATTTACATTCAGTTTTCCGTACTATAGTTTTTGAAGAGGCCAAATTTGGCCGGCTAGTTTCGGCTACACATGTTAGTGAAACGATAGGCCATCGCCGTCAGTTTTGGAAAACTGATAGTGTGTAGTGCTAATCCGAACGATATTGGACGGCCGGCAAAATTTTCGGTTAACTGCAGTGTAAACAATGGTAAATCAGCCTACTCTTATTACAGACTTTACAGACATTTATCGAAAACATAAGTGTGTATATAAAATATGCAGCGTATGCGAAAAAAAAATTTAAGAAGTAAGGCTCATCATTCATTCGGTTATAATTTTTTAAATTACTTGCGCTTAAATTCCGGAGTTCACGTATTAATTCTATGTGGGACAAATTATAGCGATCATTTTTTTCTTGTCCGTTGTGATAATATGACCACAATTGCTGCACATTCTTCTTCAGAAATTATTATTATTATTCAATCCACACTCAACTGTGCCTGTCGGTCATGAACTGAACGTGTGTATTAGCATCAGTTAAAACGTCCAGAAATTATCTTATGCGACCAAAAACTATCGGCTATCGGCAGTCACGTGCTAAATCTTTTATTAACGAACTAACAAGATTTTTAGCATTATCAGACAACAAAACTCTAGGACAACCAAAGCGATTCAATATACAGGAGCGAAATTTTTCAACAATTACCGACGAAGTTGCTTTACGAATAGAAACTATTTCAATCCATCTTGTGAAAAGATCCTGAAATACCAATAAGTACACATTTCCTTTAGTACTACGTGGAAATGGACCTATTAAATCGGTTGATACTACATCAAACGGTTTAATCAAATAACGAGGATACATTTTTCCAGAAGACGATTAATTTGAGGGTTCAACTCTCTGACAAATTTTACAATGTTTGACATAACGCTGTACGTCGAAGTACATACTAGGCCAGAAATAAAGTCTACCTAATCTCCAATGTGTTTTATCAACTCCTAGGTGACCTGACTTAATATCATCATGACAACTCTTTAACAATTCAAATCTATTTGAGTAGGGTACTACCAATTTCCAATCTTCACTAGGATCTTCTAGTTCACCTTTCAAAAAGCATTTTCTAAAATAAAACAAACGACTTGATTCAATTTTCCAATCGGGGTGTAAATCTGGTGAAGTACTGACCCTATGAAACTTTCTATTATACCAAATATCTTCAGTATGATTGTTAACTAAATTCACAAAACCTACGTTCTCATGTCTGCGAGACAAAGCATCGGCTACACAATTCATTGAGCCTTTCCTATACAAAATTTTAAAATCAAATACTTGCAACCGCAAGGACCAACGAGCTAAACGACCAGTAGGGTTTTTAAAATTAAGTAACCACTTCAAACTAGCGTGATTCGAAATCACGTCGAATTGGTAACCTTCTAAATAATGACGATTACGTTCGATGCCAACCAATACAGCTAAACATTCTTTTTCTGTTACAAAATAGTTTTGTTCTGCTTTCGATAAAGTGCGAGATGAATACGCGATAACACGTTCATTACCATTTTGAATTTAAGTTAAAACTGCGCCAACGCCAGTATTACTCGCGTCACATTGTAACGTAAACGGCAAACTAAAATTGGGTCTTGCTAAGATAGGAGCAGAAGAAAGCATAATTTTCAATTCTTCAAAAGCCTTATCTTGTTCCACATCTCATTCCCATATTGATTTATTTTTCAATAATTTAGAAAGTGGTGTCACTAATGTGGAAAAGTTTTCGATGAATCTACGATAGCATCCTGCCATGTCTAAGAATGTGCGTAACTGCTTTACATTCTTTGGAGCTGGTAACAAAACAATTGAACTGACCTTATCCGGATCAACGGTAAGACCATGTTCGTTTATACGATAACCTAAGTATTTAACTTCCTTACAACCAAACTCGCATATTTCCAAGTTTATTTTAAGACCTGCTGAATACATCATCAGCCAATCTCTTAAAGGTCGCTGGTGCGTTTGTAAGACCAAAAGGCATAATCTTATAACGGAATAAACCAGGACACGGAACAATGAAAACAGTCAAATCTTTACTGGTTTCATTTGCCAACGGGACTTGATGAAAAGCCTGCTTAAAATCTATCTTAGACAGATACTTTGCTTGACGAAGATTATCTAATAAATGTTAGGAAGAGGGTACGAATCCTTACGCGTAATAGCATTAATTTTACGAAAACCTAAACAAAATCTTTAATTGTCACCTTTGCGTACCATGACGACTGGCGAACACCAGGGACTACTACGAGGTTCGACAAATCCTTTTTCTAACAATTGATCTAATTCAAGGTGCATCGATTCTAAAACTTTCAGCAAATATTGATATGCTTTCTGTTTAACAGGAGAGCTATCTTCAATTATTTCAATATTGTGAATTAAATTCGGAGTAAAATTTGTTGATGATTCTACCTTTTCTACACCTTTCTCTATTATTTTATCCAAAATTTTCTTTTCTGACAAATTGAAAGGAAATATACCGTAACTAGATTGTTTGTGACCATCGGGCACATTCAAAAGAAATTCAAATTGGTTTTGAGGTTTATTCTCAAATCACCATGTATCCAAGTGTGAATTGGTACATATTTTTGATTGCGAAATACTATCTAAACCTGACAATAACGATACTGACAACGAGGGCAAATAAAAAATTGGAAAGTAGATTTCCTTTTTCCGAGATACAATGGAATAACAAAAACTTCCAAAATTGTTGCAGTGTTTGAGTTTACTGACTCTGCGAGAAATGGTGTTACTTTATTAGGTTCTATCCAAATGAACGAAAAGTTGTGGCTGTGTCTTTCCCTACATAAGATAGATTAGAACCACTATCAAATACTACGAAGAATGTTGTGGATTCACTATGATCCGCTAACAGTACAGGCAGAAACCATTGTTTCGCCATTGGCTTCAATCGAAAAACTTTTTTGAAATTTTCAAGTTACAATTTGCAACGACAATGTTTGAACTACTAAAACTATCACCTAACTTACTATTTACAATTTGGTTATACGAACCTAACGTGGAAGTTTGGCCGGTTCTAAAACTAAACCTCCTAACTAGTTTTTTAAATTGCAATTAGGACATTTCAATTTGGAAAATCCCGGTTTGCCACATAAATGACAATGTAAATTCACGGGTTTGTCACAATTTTTATACAAATGAGGTCCCCCACAGTTATAACACAGAAGAGGCGGTCTAACTGGTGCTTCCTCTACAATATTCGAATTTACAATGGATGAGTGAAAAGATCTCGACGACTGTGGAATCGATTCACTTCCCGACGATACGATATTTTTAACTAATTCTTTTTCATTAGGTTTTAGTTTGTTTTTCAAAGTTTTAGCAGTTTTCCAAATTGAACAGACCTTGTTAGGTGTTTGCGATGTAGGATGACTTTCTCGGCTTGGTTTAACCATGAGATCTTGGCCATGAGAAATAATTTTCTACTTCTCTCGGTTACAAAAAGAATCAAATTCGAATACGAAGGAATTTCTTGAGAAGAACATTTTCCTTCAAAAGCTCTTCTAGAACCATGGTCCAAATTGCGTAATGCTAATTGGAGTTTAAGAAAATCTCCAATGTCCGATATACCTAAAACATCTAAAGCTTTTATATTGCCTTCATATACCGATAAAAATGAATTTAAATTTTGACAAGAGCCATTTGATATTTGTTTAAATTCAAAGATACGATCAACGTACATAGAAAAACTTTGAAATCACTAAAAGTGCTTCGTCTTTCAATGAAGTACGCAAATAATGAAACTTGGAAGTTTCCGATAAGTTTGGATTAGAATCCACTAACGAATCAAATAACGAAATGAAATTTAGCCATTGATTTAACTGACCTGTAAACTTAGGTAGTTCAATACGAGGTAGTGACGTAGATAACGTCGACAAATTTACCACTGAATTCACTTTAGGCAAAACAGAAATGTCTTCAGAAGATGCAGTCAATTTACAATAAGTGTTACGAATTTTATCAATTAATTAACTACTTAATTACTAGCTTGTAATGTGTTTACATGCAAAGAAGTGTCAACAATAAGAAAATTTGTTTCCCTAATGCGTTGGGTAAATTGAACTATAAATTGTTTGAATATTAGCAAACAAATCTTCCCTTTCGCTTTGCAAAGTTAAGATTACAATTTCCGGTTTCACCATTTTGATGACCAGTAATACGATTCCAACAAAATAAATACGATTAAAAATATATTTTACAATTTACTGTTACACAGAAGATGAAAGTTCGTTCCTGTCCTTGCTCGGGCGCCAATTTGTAATATAGATATACTAACCGTACCAATTTGCAACAACAAACAGCAATCAATGACTTAAATTTCTATCAATCAATTACAACAAATTTTGTTACGTAACTTTCGATCAAACAACAATTTATTTTTATAGTATTAGACTTTTGTACTAAGTAAAAGGGGGTTGAAAACAGTCCAATCTCTTCCGTATAACAGCATAACAATAAAACAATATAACTAAAATAAGATTTGTATTGTATTAGGCAACACAACATACAAAAAGAAACAAATGAACTATAATTTCTCTCAAATGTCTTGAGAACACAATGGTAACTAACTAATCTATTAAATTATTTATATAAACACGAATAACTATTAATTCTAAAGCATATAATTATGTACAATTCAAAGTTTCGAGTACGTATCGAGTAGTGACTCGATGTTTGTCAATAAATCGATCTTCCGATAATTCAATTTATCTCAACGAAAACGCGAAGTATTCAACAAAACGCGAAACAATTAACAAAACGCGTTGCAAAACAACAAACGCAATGCAATGCGGTGAATAATTTCAGTAATCACAACGATAAATGTGCTTATTCAAAACCATACCTGTTGTGCGAAGCGACAACATTCAACAATGACGAAGTGGATGAATCTCTCCGAGTGCCTTCAATTTATATGCGACAATCGGTGAACAATTTCGACAACTGCAGGTGATTTCCATTCGATTTTTAATAACAATTTTCAACACGATTCCAACGATGACAAAAATCTTGTGCAGCATTATGGCCTTTCAACGATTCCAATACAATATACGGATGACACCACCCATCCATTACTCTGCACAAATTTCCAATAATCCAAACGATCAATACAGGGCAACCTATCGATTTTTATCGAACAAGCAGGGTGCGACCATTTTGTCCATGTACTTTCGCAAATATGGAAAATTACCCATCAACAACGATATGACGAATTAACAAAATTAAAACGACATTTAACCCAAAATGAAAAGAAGTGAAACTGCAAAATGCAACAAAGATTACAATAAATCACAACAATTAAATTATTCTCACCCTTATATTTAAGCATAAGGCTTCGTGATCTATAAACGATACGCACTTCTCGGCGTTCAAAACGAGAAAGAGAAGAACCAATTGTAGTTCGAGGTCAAATGCGAATTAAGATATCGCTTACAAAACATAGGCCTATCAATCTGTAGCTATGGGTTTGAGCGAAATCCTTCAATTTTTGAACAGGGACGTGTAATTGAACTTCTAAACACTTAACACCGTAGAGAAATGATTATAATTTAACATCATAAACGTTTGTTAATTCAGGTTTGGCAGTATCGGCTTACAAACTAACAAGATTAGAGTGATCGACAAATATTTATGTATATTTATTTTAAAAGTTTAACGATATTTACTAATAGTGAAACAAGTACTAAACCTATTGTATTTAAAAGGAAAAATTCTGTGTTTTTCTATACCAGACCAAAATTAATTAAATAAAGCTCTTAACATGCATAAAAAGAATAATCTTAAATCTAAGTAGTTACCTATCAAACTTTTAAGAAGTGCGCCTTGATGGTAGAATCGGAAGCAAGCGAAGGACGTCTTGTGTATTTAGAATGTTGAATTTTGATTCTCAGTTATATGTAAGTCTTTTTACTCACTTTGTAGCCATTCAATAAACCCAAAAAGGATTGAGGGGAATCCCAGTAACGCATTGTAATGGCCATCAGACACTGAAGGAATTCTAAACATTACTCCCAAACATGCAACGAGTACCACAGGAAGAAAACAGAATTATCAGTGGCCTAATTCTCTAAAAGAAAAAAGATTTCCTTCATAAATGTGGATTTTTTTTCCTACAACGTAGTTATCTGTATTTTACTTCACTTCTTATAAATGAGATATCAAGAAAACCGCGGGTCAGATTTTTATAAAACTGGGCATATGGGTTTTATTGATAATAGTGCGGTCTTAAAAGGAACGTGCGCGCGGTACCTCATTTTAAAGCTGTTACACGTTTTCTATAATTTTCTAGCAAAATGTTTTATCGCCAAACACTTTCCGTACTCTTTTACACGTTTGTATCAAAACGATGTGGAGTTCTGCGGAAACACAAAAACTGACAAAAGCTATATACGAATACATGTTTCGATAGCTACGCTATTATCATCAACGGAGTGGTAGTAAAATATTATCTGCTTGTAACGAATCGTTACATCTCATTAATCCCCACATAAGCTTCAATAATTCTAAAAAACTTAATGTTCCGTGTTCATCATAATTCAAAGTAGATGTTTGTTTCCGAAAGTTTCATGTTTCAAAAAAGAATCAAAAATGATTTGTGTCCCATGATAAATGTAACAAGAGGTGGAATGGACAAACAGTTTTTAAATGAAGTTTGGCAAATGAGTCCAGCGTGTTGTTAAACTACGATATTAAAAAAAATGAATTGATTCCATGTTATACAGGGCGTTTTATAAACAAATGGGTAAAAATCATTATCTGTAAAGTGTCTTTATGTTTCGGATAAATTGAACTAAGAAAAGTTACTTAGTATTCAATTCTACATTTCCGTTCTAAATTTGAAGAACATAACAGTCTTCGAGAAACCTTCGTTGATATTTTTGTTGTGATGTGCTTTAATATGTTTGCTTTCGCTTCAAACTGTCGCTTTTGCTTATTAAATTGTGTTAAAAATATTATTCTGACACAATGTATTACCTATAACACATTTCAAAAATTTTCTGTAGCCATGTTACCGTAATGCGTTCGGGCGTCGCTGAATGGCGTCGATAACTAATAAGTACGGCAGTTGATTATCAGCGGCGGCTCAAGGTTGGATGCGGCGGCACACACAATGGAAACACAAAAAATACTTGCACTATTTACTAATTAATCAATAATCCAAATACTATTTACACTTGAAAGAACAGTGTGACTACTACTATAATATGATTTCGCGGAGTTACCCTTGGTTACGAACCTCGTCCGGAGTCGGGTTGAGCCTCCACTCACCCGGACGTGGAAGGTCGTACCCCAGTAACGCCTGGTTTGGTGTTGTCCCTGTGGCAGCGTTTCTTCTTGTCCTCAGGTTGAACAAGATGATGGGCCTCGTTTTGTGGTGGCGCACACCCAACACGATCTGACGTACGTCCGCACATCCGCGTCCAACTTTGGCCAATAATAGCGGCAGCCGATGGCTCTCGCTGTCTTTTCGGCACCCGGATGCTCAGCCGTGGTAAGCTCGCAATACTGCTTCTTGGGCGCCCACCGTAACGACTAATAAGTTTCCGCGTTGACTATGCTTGTAGAGGTGCCCACCGTGTACGTCGAATTCTTATAGAAGCCGGTTCTGCCCAGGAGTTTGCACTCCATTTTGTTGGATTTCTTGCCACGTACGAAACAAATTGGCGCGTTCTTCAACCCGAACGTACTCGGTTCTATAATGTTGTCAGCCCACATGTTTTCCACTTCTCTGGCGATGATCTCTTTCTTCGCCGGCGAATATCGGTACGGCGGCAATCGGAATGGGGTGGTGGTCGGGCCGGTCTGTCAACCGAGAGTAATCCGGAAGTGGCAAACCACGTCTTTAAACGAGTCGGCTAGGTGCTCGGGAAAACCATGTTCAAGTTTACCGTCGTCAACCTCGTTTCCTGCGGTTGGCGGCTCCCTAGACCAAAAGAAGGTCTGACGTGTTTTGTTCCCGATGTAGACACACCCGCGTCCGTAGTCCATGACGGCCTCTTGGTCGGCGAGCCATCGCTGTCCGAGGATGGCCGGCGTCACTAGGTGTGGAGTCACCAGGAAGTCGTCGGTGAGGTCCATGTGACCCAACTGATACGTCAGTGTGGTGCACCCACGGATGTCCAGACTCTGAATGGGGTCGGTGAGGCGTGCTTTGGTAATGTGAGTGTGACCCAGGTCGGTCACCAAGTCTGCCCGCAGGAAGTTATGCGAAGACCCGGAATCGAGGAGGGCGTGGTATGCGTGGCCGTCCACGTGCAGCACGATCTTCGGCAAGGAGTCGTGGAGCGGAGTTGCTTCGATGGCGATAGTTTGCGGCTTTACGGCCGAGTTGCTGGCTCGGCCGCCGTTCCGCTTCCCGGACGTGAATGATAGCGGGCGTCTAGCACGGGGCAGTGTCGATGAAAGTGACGCTCCGGACAGTAATAACAGCGGGGAAGTAACGGCGAAGGTGCTTTGGCCACTGCCGGTGTGGAATCCACCGCGGTGTTGGTAGTCTGACTGCGGTCTTGTGTGGTCAAAAATGATTTGATCTTGGCTTCCAGGTTGTCTAGCAATTGTAGGAGCTGCCACATAGTTTTCGGCTCGTATAGCACCAGAAATGGTCAAAAACGTGGATGCACTAGTTCGACAAACAGCGGCAGGCACTCCTTGATTTTGATCTTTAGCCTTTTTGCAATTTGTTTTTCATTGATTCGTTGCGTTGCTCCCTCGTGTACAGTTCTGCACGAAGTTTGGCCAAGGCAAAGACACTGTTATAGTGGTTTAGTACCAATTGCTTCAATTCCTCGTACGATGGCTTGAATGCTACGTAGCTGGCCCACCATGTAGCGGCTTTTCCTCGGAGTTGGTCTGGGACGACCTTAGTTTTCTTCTCGGGGGTGGTCTTGGCGGTGGCGAAGTGCTCTTCCAAGTGGTCTAAGAATACCTTAGGGTCTTCCAGGGGGTCCCTGAAGAAAGTGGGCAGCGCTTCTTGTTTGGGTGTGTGCTCTGATAGAAGGGTTACCAGATGTTAAAGAACGTTTTCTTCCGTTGATGACGTAGGTGGTTGTTGGGCGCCACTGGAATTTGTAGCCGGTTCCAGTCCGGAGATAGCGCGTGTGTTCGGCATCGCGGCTGGAGTAGGTCCGAAGAAACTTTTCTTCGTAGTAACCCTACGTTAAGGGCGCCAATTGTTACCGTAATGCGTCCGGGCGTCGCTGAATGGCGTCGATAACTAATATGTACGGCAGTTAATTATCAGCGGCGGCTCAAGGTTGGATGCGGCGGCACACACAATGGAAACACAAAACAAATACTTTCACTATTTACTAATTAATCAATAATTAAAATACTATTTACACTTGAAAGAACAGTATGACTACTACTGTAATATGGTTAACGGAGCGGGAGCGTAGCGGTGGTATTGTTGCGAAGGCTTTGGAACGACTGACTGGCTCTCGCGAGGTGTCCTGGTTTTGTTCGTTTCGGGCGCTAATCGTCAGTGGGGATGTGCTCCGCCCTTTGCGTTGGCGTTATCGGTGACAGCCAAAGAGTTTTGACAGCGGTACGTGCATTGGGTTTTATTTATAACGCTAGTTTTTGTTTTTAGGGGTATTTGTATTAAAATGTTTGAGTTTGAAGTTAGATAAAGAGTAATTATCTTGTTTCGCTAGACGCGGTGTACGTAATTTTCATTCCGAAAAAGTATGTTGTTTTGAAGGTGTCTGGAGTTTAGTATTTAACCCAGAGTTCGCTGAAGCGGTTTTATAGAACGACTGTCAATGTGGCATTTAGTAGAAAGAATTTCTGTATCCACACGTCTTTTAAGCACCTTGTAATAAAAAGAATCATTTCGATTTCTCCTTGACGACTTCCGACCTTGAGACGGCTGCCCATGTAATTAATACCATTCAGGACCGCTTCCGCATATTCCCGTGCGAGCTTCGGTTGATACTTCTCGCTTCCTACTGCCCGGAGTTACCGTAATAAAACCTTAAAATGCTATTTATAAACACACTCTTGAGGAAGGAAATAGCGGCCGTAGTTTTGTTTAACCATCGGAGAAAAATTAATGGAAAAGAAATATTTCCATCATTACATAATTTTCTCCGATGAATCTACTTTCACTGGCAATGGCGTTATTTTATTCCAAAATTGTGATATTGCTCATCTGAAAATCCGAATTTTACAGATTCTTGAAAGATTTTCCTAGGAACACTTTAGTATTTTATGTTTAAGTCCGGTAGGTGTGACGTATGATATTTTACTTCATCCTGTTTTATTCACTCCTGTCATTTTTTTAAATATACCTAAATATGTTTATTAAAATACAAAAAAAAGTTTGCTATTTTAAATCATATTATCTTGGTTTCCATAGTTAAGTATGATTGTCGCTTGAGTGTCACTGTCAAATAGATAAAATCCTAATAGTGTCAGTGTTGGAAGTTATGGAGGTTGTGAATGAGATTCTGAAATGGTAATATGGTTGCTAGGCAAAACACATTGCGAAAATGTTCCATTTATCATAAGTTGATTTACTGGAGAAGATAAAGTAAAAATAATTTGAAAAATATGACTTATATCAGGACCACTTCAACCTGATATCGTGCTGCCTGGCGTTACCGTTAACTCGATACAACAGTTATTTATTCTATCGTTCTAATTAAATAAAGAAATTTGAGACCTTTGCCGAAATTAAATAAAAAGGCTTTAAACTCAAAGTAAATTTTGTGGTCATTGTGAAGTAAATTCTTGCGTAATTATTTTAACAAAAAAGGTCATTCGCGTTTAACTGTTGTGTTGGACCCTCATTACTCTTATTTGTGGTTTGTATAAATTTGGTTATTCAATACAATACAAAGCCATTACCTAATGTAATTTATGTTGTGTATATGTGTTGTGCATGACAGTAGACACATATACATGAGACCTACAGTTTAACGCCGATTCCTAACGGCTAAAGTTGAGAGGTTGACTAAGCAAGTTTACTATCGATGGTTTGCCATTACTTTGCGAGAAAGTAAAAAAATCGATGTTTGTAACGGTAATCGAACCCGAGGCTTAGCAGCTAACGCACTTAACTGCAGAGCTACGACCACACTTAATTTAAATTAACGAATGTAAAGCTATAAACCCTATTTTTTTTCTGTTTTAGGTTAGTTTAAAAAAATTGTAAATTAGAGATCACGTGGTGAATAAGATTTAGTTGTAGATTCTTGTGAAAACCTTTATTACCATTGTTTGGATTTTACAATAATTATTTTTGGTTACGTAGATGTTTCAAATGCAATAAACTATGTTAATTTTACGTTGTCAGAAGTCTTTTAAATACGTAATTGATTACATTTTGTGTAAGTTTTAAAAACTTTACAGATTAGTGACTGCACTTTTGCAAGGTAGGTTCTAAAAAGTACCTTGCTGGTCGAGTTTCGGGTACACGAGGGCTGGAAGATAATCACCAAGTCATCCTTGTTTGACACCCTTTTAACTTTGACGAATTTCTTAATGTTTGACGACCCGACAACCTTCTAATTCAACGAAAGCAGACCACATCCTTTTCACTCCTGAGCTTTGGTGCACTTCCCTGTGCCTCAAAAGTCGGGATATCGGGCTTAACATCAGGATCCGAAGAAATTATTAGTACAGAAACACCCGTTAAATTTCCTTAACACTAATTGTAAGGTTTTAAATTTGATCCATAAATTAAATCAATAAATGTTTTATAAATTTTACGTTCACTGTCACGCGCTATCTTTTACAATTCACTATTTGCATTAAAAATCCATTTACAATACTTGAAAATACAGAATATTTAAGGAAAATCTTCTAACTTTTAAGTCACTGTGCATTCTTGTGAGTAATACCATGTATTACGTGTTCGTTGTATTAATGATATCCAGTAATTTTTGGCTTTGAAAATGAAAATTTTAAAAGTCGTTGTAAAGCTCGACAATTAATGATTTTGTATTTTAAATCGATCGTAATCAATTAAATAATAAGCTAAACAAGTAGGTAATTGGCACGTCGACATTTACATCGTCAATGTTAACACAAAAAGTTTCTTCTGTGTAATCCGCACTAAGCTTTACGTCATTAATCTGATAAAGATTGCCTTTCAACACGCATTTTCTTAAATAATTAATTAGAGCTTCCAAATGCATAAGACTTGCACGTCAAAATCAATAAGAAGGTGCCTGTTTCTGTTTTTAATTAAAAACTTCTCTATGCTTACCTTGCTACCACGTAACGATTTTTTGTTTCAGTATACTATACATAATATACACTATACACAATTTTTATTAAATCGTAATTACAGGATTAACTTTCTGCAGTTTTAAAATAAAGCGTATCAAAGCTTCTTGTAAAGCCCCGCAATTAAGGGTAGTGCTGTTATTGACAGCTTGTTTTTGTAATTGTCGCGTTATATTATAGAGACTACAACCCTTTCCCTTTAAAGAAGTAATTTCGAAAGAATTCGTTAATTTTAATAGTACCGAAATGCGCGCAGCTTGTCGTGTTTATTGTTGAAATTTACGTTCTCGCTAGTGATAAACGTTAGGATTAATTACACGTTAAAATTTTAAATAAATATGGAAATAAACCGATAAATTTTGTACGTTTATAACGCCTGCGTAATGTGTATTCAGCTGTTATTTGTAGATTTCCGGAGTTTCAAAGTGGTCCCGGAGTGCAGACTCTGAACCCGGAGTCTACATTTTAACTGTTTACATCAGTGTTGCACTGACGTCCGATGCGTCGCGACGCTCTCTCTAAGCGCCGGTTGCTCTTACGTTTCACTGACTTACGTGTCCTCAAAAGATATGTCATAATTCAGCGTTAATTTCGTTTAAACAAAAGTTTTTCTTAAAATGTAAGTTTGAGACAGTGTCGCATTTTCCTCGAAAATAATAATTAGAAATAAAAACGAGACAAGATTTTTTGTAGCTCATAAAAAATTCGGGATGGTGTGGAAAAAATATCCATTTTTGGTGGCTGCGTTGCTATTGGCAACGATTTGGAGCGTCCACGGTAGACTGATTCAACAAGGTAAGATCTTTATTTGCATCTATATCCATATCCTTCGAATTGTGAAGGCATGTCTGTATCACTTTCAGGATACCGACAAACTTAAATTATTTATACGGTTTGAAACCTGTTCGTTTGTTACAGAACGCATTTTAAATATTCGCGAAAAAGTAATTTATACGAAAAAAACTTTTTCAATTACCATTTAAGACGGACCAAACAAATCTGCAAGGAAATCACCGAAGCGTGATTTGCAACACAATATTACTGTATACACGATGTTTCTCTACGAAATTGGAACTTTTGTAAACTAATGCATATGTATAGAGCAAATTACAATATTTGTGTAGACTTCTTTAAGATAAGGCTATGGTGTTGACTTTAGATGTTTAGAAATTCATGACTACCGTTTCTTTGTTACGTATTTACGTTGCGAAATTAAAAATTTGCACAGTTGGTTTCGATATTATCGTCAAATTAAAACTGCTCTATGTATGAAGTTGAGGCTTTTATAAAAGAAATCGGAAAATGAATGCTTACTCCAATATTAAAAAAAAATTTGAGAAACATACTCTGCAAATGCGTCACGCGTAGATGTTCTCAAACATGCCTTTTATTCAATTTTGTATCTACATGTTCACATCACGTACCTTACAATGTTGACGCATATAAGCGTTACATTCTCTTCTCAATATTATTTTATGCAAAGCTAATAGTTTTCGATAACGAATTTTTCACAATATTCTTTAGGTTCTGTCTTGTTTAGAATAAAATATTATATATTTAAAGTGTCGTAAAGCAATAACGATGAAATACTTTTATTGGTTTTATTTTGTTGAAACTTGCCGCTTTTCTATAGTAAAAGTTCGGTTCGCAAGTTTTTTTCTTGTATTAGTTTAAAATATGTCGCGGTATAAACTTTTTTGAATATTTTTTATATGGTAGTAACAATGAAATCAATATGCAAGTTGAATACATTTTCAGAAAACGAATTAAATTGAAATTCGTTATTGGTAATTTTCATTAAAATTGTATTGTACTTTTTATTTACACAGTTAGTAGTAACGTATTCCATATATTATCAAATCAAATCAAAATCAAAAACAGCTTTATTGTCACTGAAATTTACAACATTTCGCAAATACATTTATCACAGAAATTCTTAGTTAAAAATAAACACAACTAAAAAAGTTAATTACAACCAAATATAAATAAGTATATAAATACCCTGAATCACTGAATTTCATACAAATTAAAATTAGTTATTATTATTAAAAGTAACAGCAAAAATCAGAGATTTGATATAATGGTCTGTCAATCAGAAATATTTTTATAGTTTTCTAAATTTAGTTTGGGGATACATTGATTTGCAACAAACTGGTAGGTGATTGTATAATTTTATATCACTATACATGATAGAGTTTTTAGTAATAATAATGTTTATTGGTCACATTAAATTTACAATAAAAACAAAATTTTTGATAATAATGTATACAATTATAACAAAATTTGCAACCAAAGATACTTTTTCAGATTGGCTCTCTAAAGGCAACCGTCTGCTTAACCTGAACATAAATTAAACACATTCTACATATTTATTATTTTATTTAACATTCTTTTTATTTGTTGACTAATACTGTCATTAAAAACTATGAAAAACTAAATTTAATTCAAAAGGTAAGCTATTATATAGTTAAGTGGGGCATCAGAAAATGTCAAACTCGGAACATCCACGGATGGCGTTAGTATCGCATTATAGTTCTTAAATTAATAAATTTTTATAAAAAAGTCAAGACATCCACCAGTATCGGTAATTATGTAATTTTTCTAACAGAAGGCGCTATCTTCGATAAAGTGTTTTACACATTTACATGCGGCGGTGTTGCAAGTTATACACGCGGATATGCGAAATACAATTCAGCTATTAGTTGCATACTTATTATCAACACCCGAATAAATCTTGAAAATAGAGATTGAACATTAGCACTCAAACTTTTCTTTTGTGTTTATCTTCTATGATTTATAAGTCGAAATTATACAATTGTGGCAAGGCTGTACATTAACTATCCCATCGGTATTAGTTACACATTTGTTGCGCCATCTTTGCCAATACTGCTGAACTTCAATTAACAAATGTTAACAGAAAAGTTTATTGTTAATACAAACGAATCATTTGACAGAAATCATATTCAAGGATTCAAAACATTGGAACTTACGACGGTCTATCTTATGTTTTAGTGGTTATCCGTAATGATACATTTTGAATTGTTATTGTTCTTCAATTGTTGATAAATCAGTAGTTGATGAATCAAAAAATGGGATTGTAAACCTTGCCCAAGTAATCGGTTGATTATCGGACAAAGTTTTAAGGCGATCACCCTCTTCTCAGCTTGATCTGGGGGTAGATGGAATTCACCCTGTTGATCTACGCTTACCGAGGTAACTAACACGTCCACCGTGTCAAGTTCTACGGAAGGTAGTTAAGAATGACCAGACTTTTTGAGAATAATAATTTTATTAATAAATCGCAATGTTTATATACACTGAAATTGTGACGTAAATTATGAAAAATATGCATTATCTAGTAACCTACATGCTATTATTGCGTTTTGCTGAATCCGTTTGTATATTGCTTTTAAGCTTGTTTCACAACTATTACTAAATTACACTATTTGAAATAAGTAGTACGACAATAATTTTCGTATGTTTAAATTAACTTTAAACAGGGATTACCTTTTTGAAATCTTCTACTTCAATTACTGTTTACCGTTTTGACTGTAACTAACCTTGTTTTGAAAATTAATTGATTTTAGTAGGTGCATGTCTTTCAAAAACTATTTAAATGCCCCTCTTAACCTGCTATCGTATAGTAACTGTCTCATTTTATTTTTGAATGATGTTGTAGAAAATAAAAAATAATTTGCCGGAAGAAGATTAAATATTTTTGCAGATGTATACGTAAAAGATCTCTTATACATCTCGGATCTATGCGAAGGAATAGATGTAGCCGTTTTTCTCCTTACATTCACGTTGTGTACATCAAGTTCGGTATCTAATTTTATATCAAAGGTAAGGTGGAGCCATACGATTTATTACTTTGTGTACTAGACTGACTAGATGTAATATACGTCTACTGTTCATGTTTAACTAACCGCACCAATCTAGTGTATGTGATATGCGACTCTTTTTCGGAAGCCCGTAGATAAAGCGTAGGCAAGCATTTTGGAGCCTTTGAATTATATTTTTATCTGTATTATCTAGGCAAGCATGATACAAAACATCGCAATAATTCATTTGTGAGAGCACAAGGGAGTCGCAGAGCGTAATTTTTGTTTTCTTGTTTAATAGATGCCTCGCGGAATATAATAATTTAAGAGCACTGTAACTTTTCCATAAACATTTTGACACATGAGACTTGAAGCAAAGTTCCTCATCAAACACCACACTTAATTTTTTGCATTTTTTAGTAAGCGATGTGAGCTCTACCCCGCATCTGATTTCAATTTTAGGTAAAGCTATACCGCGGGCAACTCTACGGACGAAAACCATAACTAAAGATTTAACCGGATTAAGCTTTAAGCAATGATCAAGAGATACCTGCTGTAGTTTATCCAGATCATTATTTATTATTTGAAGTGAAAAGAATGGTAAATCTGAGTGTCATCCGCATACATATGATAATTACATTCTTGAAGAGTATTCTTAATAAAGGCCGTATAAATTAAAAACAACAAGGGACCAAGGATGGACCCCTGAGGAACACCAGACGGCATAATTAAGGGAGCAGATAATTGATCATTAACCTTAACTACTTAAGATCTATTATTAAGGTAATCACGTAAAAGGGCTTCTGATGCTCTCCCAAGGCCAATGTAATGTAAAATTGAGAGTAACAACTCATGATTTATAGTATCAAAGGCTTTGGAATAGTCCAATGCTACCAATACAATGAGTTTTCCCTGATCTATAGCTGATAGAATGTTATCAGTAACGCTTAATAACGCTGTAGCGCAACTGTATTCCTTACGAAATCCCGACTGTGCTCCAGGAAATATATTAAATTGGTTGAGATGGAATCTAAGCTGAGTTGATATGATTTTTTTACAGAGTTTTGCAAGCACTGGAAGTATGCTTATAGGTCGCAAATCAGAAAACATTTTGTTTTTTTTCTTTGCCAGCGGATGAACTATATATACTTTCCAGGCAGTTGGGAAAACATGGTTAGTTAAACAGTAATTTATGATATCTCTTACATATGGATTACATATCTTTTAAAAATATGTGATAGTTAAAATTACGAAAATCTCTGTATGTTCTACTGATGGGCTTCTGAACTATTTCTTCGACTATCATATCACAGTAGATTAAATTGTGATCTGTAACGTTATATACATCCACAACACCTGAATCGGATATCTTTGCATCACAGCAGACTCTAATACAGTCAAGTAAGGTGGATGAATAAGGACCGACACGAGTTGGATCACAGATAATTTGCTTTAAATTAAATGATTCTAGCATATTAGAAAAGTTTATCAAATTTAAATCGCATCCTTATTAAAATCTCCCATGCAAATGATTTCATCACAAGATAACACAAATTTTGAAAGAATATCTTTAAATTCATGGAGAAAACTATTAAAGTTAGTATGGTTTCGATAAATAACACCAATAATAATTCTGCTATTTTTATGGTCAATTCCACCCACAGACTCTCATAATGTTCGCCAATTTCACCTAATAGTACTTTGTAATTGTAACCCCCCCCCCCCCCCCCCCCCCGAAGATCGTATATATATATAGGGCCACTCCACCACCTCTGCTAAGTCTAGAGACTTGTTAAAAATTATATCCTGGGATCACTATGTTACTGACTTCAAAATTTGGAGCTAACCAGGATTCGCTTATACCCATAACATCACAGTTCATGTTGAAAACAAGGTCCTTTACAGCCAAAAAGTGAGCAGTCAGAGATCTGACGTTAAGATGGGCTAATTTCATATTTTAAAGTAAACTATAAATTCCGCTTACTAATCGAGTTAAATATACGTCCAATCCATAATTGGATAATTTATGACGAAACAATTTATTAAAAGTATTATAATCTATAAGGAAATTATTTAGAATATATACAATAAAAGAAGTAAATTATTTGATAATTGAAGCAACAGATAAATATATTTGTTTTTACAACAAACTTACCACCCAACAAAACCGCGCAGTAGATGTGAAAGTGCAGTACAACCATTGCCGAATGGAATAAATACATTGTGCATCGCCACAAGCTCATTTACAAGAAAAACTACTTATTATACATTCTAGATTCGGAGTATCTAAGCTAAGGTTGTAAGAAGAGGAGTTTCTAGTATTATGTGAATAAACCTGGAAAATTGTGCAGATGGTTATGAATGAAACTAACGGTTTCTAAAATGAATAAAGCCGGAAGAGTTAAAATTTTGAATTTTTTAAAGTATTCTTGACAATGGTCTCTTTTTTTTAAATCCGAAAATGTGTCTGATAGCTATTTTTTGTAATTTAAATATTATGTTAAATCTCTCCTTACAACAGGCACCCCAAAACGGTAATACATACCGCAAAATAGATTTGAAAAGAGCAAAATATAATCATTTACAATCGACCAAGTTTCTTTAACGGGATTTTTTGCATTTGAAATACCATTTTGATAGTATATGTTTTAAGCCGATTTTAGTATGTTTAGATAAATTTTACGATATAATTTAAAATAGCTTTGAAAGAAAGTACTACAAGTAAATTTTTTTATGTAAATCAGGAAGCGCATATTCTTAGCAGATATTCTGTGTCCGAAATGTGACGTTGTAACAACGTTGCTGCTTGCTTAAAATGCGTAATACTACCTACGATTTATAATTGCCAAATTTCAATATTGTACTCCAAATAGTTTTCGAAATATATACTGGCCAAACCTCGTGGGCCACCCTGTATAATACCATTCCTCTTTTTTTTACCATGTTTCTTTATCAAGAAAATTATTGTCAGTAGTATGTGAGTCATTCGTCCGAGTATTTTCCACTACCTTCTTAGACGAATTTAATTCTAAATGTTGGGGTAATTTGGTAATTGTGGTGCGCATTATTTCTAAACATTTGGATAGATTAATAAATTTTAATATTATACCTTCTAATTCCGATTTAATTTCAGAATTTGAAGGATCGTGTATTTGAATGTTACTTGATGTTACTATCATTATTAGAATTGTCGAAAAATATAGATCCCAGATGAAACAAATCTTGTTACATCTGATTTAAAGTTTTCTGGATCGAGATTGTACAGGGTGACCGATTTCGATGGGATTGCAGGGTATTTCGGTAACTATTACTGAAAGAGCAAAACTGTTCACGTAGATATACCTAACAGAAATTAAAAACGAACAACAAAATATTAAAGAAGAGACACAAACATTATAGGAGGAGATCAGAAAGAAGAAAGGAACAAAGAGAACTTAAAGACAACATAAGAGAGTTGTAACGAACATTGATGGATGACGTTTTTAAAAATAAGTAAAAGTTATTTTGCAACCATTTTTTTTCTTCTACAAATCAATCATGCATGAAATTCCCCCCCTTCACAGATAAATTTACAGTATAAAAGCACGAGTTTTATAGTTCAAATTCAATTCCTTCTTGAGTTATTTACTGAGATCTTATAGAAGCTTTTCTATTGCATCCGCTTAAAATTTACCATTGACGATTAACCGCTTGATATTTGAATTCTTTTAATGACGGCCGTTTTTAACCGATTTTCTTAACGTTGGTGTATGAAAGAGATTTTGTCTTTAGATTTAATTCTCAGCGGAAACTGAGTAGTACAGCACATAATTTCCATAGCATTCTTCCTGCACAAAAATATTTTGTTTTAAGTTTAATTAATTTCCGTAATGCAGTTTCTAATTTCTATAATATTCTTTTCGCACGAAAGAATCCAGAGTCTACAGTGCGATTTCTATTTACTAAACTTTCACTTCTAACGGCGCCGATTTTAGTGCGGATCCTTGCTGTGCCTTGTAACAATCTAAAAACTCCCTTGTTTTTAAAAACTGACCATTCAATTAATCGTAAGTTGGTAAAGCCGATCCAACAGAACCGTCGCCACGATTTATTATTCGACCGCTGTTATACCCTTGCGGGACAACTCTAGTGCTTGAAGACGGCCATCTTTAACCTAATTGAGCCGGGCCACCACAATCAAGGTCCGAAAAGGCAGCAACAAGCACTTCGAGAAAACAATCGCAATACACCACCTTTGAAAGGGCGCCTCGAATAATTTATCTTTACATATTAAGTATACATTAGTGGTTTCCCTAAACCTTGAAGCAAATGCTTTGCTAAAACGAACTTATCTACAATTGCACACGATTTTGTCACCACGCTATACAGGTTTACACTGATCTTCTGGAGCACCATACATAACACTTACATCACAATACGATAATGAAAATAATATGTACCATACAAATAAATAAATAAATCACATCCGTAACTATTCTACTTACAGAAACCCAATAAAATATTGCGGAAGTTTGATAGATCGTGGTCCAATTTCACATGTGGACCCAGCTGTCAAACCGTGGCGTGGCTACATCACCACCTATAGGTATACAAAGTGCGGCGACAACCCCGACGGAAACAATTAGAATTTGTTATATTAATTTTTCATTACCACGAATTGTGATTTATATTTTATATGCTCATAATTAATCAATACTTGTATACTGATCAGAATAATAGTCTATTTGCACTCTGACGTTTAGTTTTTCTGACTGAAGCAATCCCAAGCACAAAATAAACCCTTTATTGTTAATTTGCAAGGTGTGTTCAAAGTTAAAGGAAATTAACGAAACAAGAGAATGGAGAAAATGGAAGACGATGAAAGAAGAAAGTGTATAATTATACAGGGGTTATAAAGTTCAGCAGAGAGTATAACAACGTTAAAGGAACAATTGGATTAATGGAGAATACATTGATAATGACCTTAAAAGTGGAAATGGGTAGAAAACTAAGGGAAGACATGGGTTTGATAGAACTAAACAGCAAAAACGACAAGTATAGTGACGGAATACAACAGCAAACTCAGAAACGTAAACCATAGAGTGTACATAAATGACAATTTGACGCAAAATAAAAGAAATATCCAGAACCCAATAAGAAAACAAGCCAAAAGGAAGAGAGCAAAAAAATCGGTTAGGGTAGAATATCAAAAGATGACATGGCATAAAGAGTTAAGTATAGAACTGGATTGGAAAATCTGTCATACTAGAAAAATATAGCAAATGACAAATGTAAAAAAAGAACTAGTACCTAAATGAAAAAAAAAGGACAGGAAAAAACGGAGATAACCAAGGCAATAGATTCAAGGATATATAAGACCTTATAAAAATCTATCAAAAAATATACAGGGTGTCATTTGAAAAAAAAAGTTGACTATCGAAACTGACTTAAGCAGCTCATCCAATGTGGTTTAAAACGCTGTTTAGAAATACAGTGTACGGTGAAAGGTTTCCTGATAGAAGGTGTTCAAATGCAAAATTATTTCAAATATTGATGGATAGATTTGACACAACAGGAGCGGTTAATTGAAAACCCACATAGAAGCAGTAGAGACATAAGTTACATATTGGGCATTAGTCAAACTTCTGTGAAGGGAATTGTGTAGAAGAATAAGTTTCATCGATATCGTTTACAACTTAATCAAGCTTAAGAAGAACAAAACTTTGAAATCAAAATAAATTTCTACAATTAGGGTCTTGCTCACATTCAAGAAGATGTACAGTGCTTTAATTCTGTATTGTTCACTAATGAATTCACATTCCATAATAATGGTCATGTGAACAGACATAATTTTTAACTCTACGCTGATGTGAATCCAAATTTGTAAGGACTATTGACCAGTAGCATAGGTGAAGTGTAAACATCTGAGGTGGCATAAAGAGGGATGTGGTTCCAAGGGGCGCCCTCACATTTTAGCATCGGAGTCAGAAACACTCTTAGCGAAAAATTTTAAAGCCGTTGGATTGGAAGACGGGGACCTGTTACATGGCCACCAGAGTGACCAGCTCTTACAATAATTAATTTTTTTATGGGCATACGGAAAAGAATAAGAGAAGCGTTCAGTTTCTCTCATTGCAAATTGTGGACGGTTTGAATATCTTATAAATGAATCGTGACTATAAGATGTTATATGTTTGTTCATGAATATTTTCAATATTAAATCCAAATAAACATTAATATTATAGATTTTTAAACAACTAATTAATAATAGTGACATGACAGTAGTTAGTAGCCATGGTTTCTATTTTTTTAATCAACAAATTGTCCCGAAAAAAACCTTAATATCTCAAAACATGTGCCGGATAAACATAAAATTTAATAAAAGAGAAAATTTCAGGTTTTTTAACGCTGTAATAATATACAGGGTGTTGCATTTGAAAAATTTGATAAGAATTGAATTGGAAATGGGGATATTTGAACAAGGATCAATGGGAATCTTTTATAGTGACAAAAATTACTCTTGCTAAATGGAAAAAAATCGATAAAAATGAACCTTTCTTTTGTGAAAGTAACCGTTCTATCAACCGAAACATTAATGTCAAACATTTAAAATATACAAAATATACATAATATTACGTACAGTGTGTCCCCTGATTGTTTGGCCGTCTTTAAAAAGACAAAAAATATTTGAATTGAAATTTGAGCTATTCGAGAACGGTCCTGCTTTGTTGGAAACTAATTTGCAACATAATTTTAGTTCACTTGAAATTTTCAAAAAACAATAAAGTTTTCTTTAAGGACGAGATTCGCACAAATGTTATTAAGAAAAGTTTTTCAGAATTTATGTTTAATTTGTCTCAAAAAGTTGGCCTAATGCTACACTCAAAAAAATACGTTTTAAGTTTTAATTTTAAGAATGGCGATCTCAATATACCACTAAGAGTGTTCGATTCTTAAGTTTAGTATAAGTTAAGAATGTTTTCACGACATACTTGTTTTATACTTAATTTAAGTATACAAAAAGACTGAATTAAGACTTTAGATAGTTCTACTTTTAAGAATAAATCAGGAAACAACACATTTATGTCGAAATCTTCAATAACTTGGAGATGCCATACCGTGAGTTTGTATTCTGCAACAATTAAAAAAAATAGCTATATTTTCTTTTGAATGAAAAACTGAATATTGTCGGTAGACAGTTTTTCAATATTAAATAAGGCTGCTTATACAAGCACTACTATTATCGCTTACCTTGAAACTTATTAATTATACTGTTGTTGAAAACCCCCAAGAGATTAACAAATTTTCCACTTCGTCAATGACTTCCAAATCCAAAATTCCATCCGATTGATTATTTAATAAACTTTCTGACAACGTGAGATCACAATCTAAAATATCCGACAAATTTATTTCGTCTGTTGTCATTTTTTCGCCACATTTTATTCACTAAATTCACTTTCATCCGTGCTTTCAATTCAGACGCAGATACAAAAACTACTTACCTTACAATTAGTTAAATATATGTGGGTGATTAAGCACACAACGTGACCCGAAGTAACTACTTTATCCTATCATAAATGGTGATTTTAAGTTTTTAGACTTTAAATTAAGTATGCAATTAAAAGCAAATACTTAAGTTTAAGAAAATACGTACTCAATAGAAGCGCCGCAATCAAGAATACATAATACCACATACTTAGATTTAGAAAACTTATATCCTAATTCTCAAATTAAGATTTTGTTTGGCATAATAAGTATTCTGGGGATTAATTTTAGAAAAAGATGCAATATAATCTGTCGGAGCGGGGTTTAATGTAAGAATTTTATCAATTACTTAATTTAACGTACCTACACTTACTTAAATAATACTAGTGATAATATTTTTTGAGTGTGGTTAAACAGCCAGGCTTACTTAAAATCAGTAGAAATAATTTTGTTCTTTTTTACTTTTTGTTGATGATCGTCGGCCAAAAGTATTATACAAATTTGTGTAAAGTGATTTTACGGCGTTTCAGCTGTCGCGCCGTAAAATACTACTTTTCACATTCTAATGTAAATAACTATTAACACCCATATTAAATATTTTTGTCACAATAAAAATTAGAATCATTCTAGAATGTTAAAGAATAATTTATTTTAATTGTAGAATCAAAAATGAGAGAAGATATGTTTATATTAGATTGTGACAAACGTTTCGTTCAATTTAGTATGAATTCAGTTTGTTTAATTGGCACATGTAAAATTTATTTAATTTTTACAAAATAAATTTTGTTCCATTTTAACAAAAATTACCAATTTACAAGGCTTACATAAAAGCTATACCTTTGACCACTCAAATTTTTCAATAAATATTAATTGCTTTTCTGAAAAAGAGCTTTTAACGTATTTTAAAAGTCCGTTAACAAGTTACTGACGTTTAATGGAATTTACTGAATTTTAAACAATCATTTTTATATTTTATTAATACGCCTACATCGGTCATTGTAGTATTATTTATAAGTTTTTATAAAATTTATAAAAGAATCGAACTTAGAATAAAAGTCACTAATTTGAAACGTATCAAAAAATTAAAGTTATTAATTTCAAACAACTTCAAACTTTAAGAATTACATAATAAATAAGAAATAATTAATCTTACTTCAAAACCTTTTCTAAAAGTTTCAAACTGCAATATTTGTGTTATTTATGTACTCGGAATTTTTTTTGCAAAAATTATTTTGAATTAAAAAATTCAACAATTTAATGAAAATTTATAACTGTAGGCAAATTTATCCTGTAAAATATAAGTTATAAATCAAACGGATAATGTTCAAATTATATGTCAGATTTGGTTTATTAAATTAACACCGGTATGATTAAATATGTATGTCTTTTGCAGTAAACATTTTGAATTTGTCCATGTATGTGTATGTACTGACGTTAACCCTTATCTAGATGACCTAAAAGTTTAACTGCCCCGTAAAACATGAATTTTGGAATTTCCTTTTGCTTTTATTATCTAATACATATAACGTATTTACTTTATAATTGTTTGTTTAAACATACAGAAAACTCGAAGCGACATTAAACTCTGTATATAAAACAAAAGTTTGTTTTAGTTTTAAGCAACTTTTCTTGAAGCGCACGTCTTTACCAAGTTTTATTTCTTGTTTGTTTATTTATTATTCTTATTATTCTTATAAGTTTCTCGTTTAGACGTGGATCAATTTTATTTCACTTCTGTATGGTTTCTGTGATTTTGTGTCCCTACTTCCAAGTTGTGGCCAAATGTTTTGCATTATTAACTAAAAATACATAGTTTATACAGGGTGTCTCTAAATTGAGGTCATAATTTTAGTGCGTGTTCCTGACGTAAAATATGGCGAAAAGTTTATATAAACCAGTGTCCGAAAATGCCTCGTTTTTGATTGTAACGGTATCATTCACTTTTGAGATAGGAGTTTCCAAATTTTTTATATAATGAGGCTTAACGATATAAGATATAAAACAAACGGGCATATTAATTTGGTTGACATTCACCCCGAATTAATTTTATTAATTTAATTAGACGTGGCCAGAATGTAAAAACCCCAGCAATAGAGAAAATATTTCAAAACACATATGTTAAGAAACAGATTTATTATACAAGCAAATATTTAAATGAAAAAAATTGGTTCGGCGTGTGAATCATAAAATCTACAATAAATTTTAAATATCTGCATACGCAATCGCAGGTAGTTAGATTTGGATCCAAATATACAGTAAGGTTTATAAAATAGTTAACACGTTCTCTGATTAGTGATACCAAGTTTTAAAACTTTCGCTACGCTTGTTTTTATTAGAAGATTTTAATGAGATTTTTCGGTGAACTTGGTGGGGTCGAAAATTATCAAAGATTTATTAAAAACGTACTGAGTTTATATGATGCGTACCGCCCTACTTGTTGATTTCCATTTATTCGAATAAGAAGAAAATACGTGTTTGATCTGTAAAGCCGGTCAGCTGATCATTGCCCTTATTTTTTAGTTTATTTGTCTATATAAAAATATATTTTGGTTTCTTACCTGTGGTGTGTGTTCTGTTTCTGTTTGAAAATGATAATTGATATTTTTGTTTCACTATTTATCGTATTACCCTTTTTTTTGTGAGGTTAGGTGTATATAAACCATTAACGCAAAACGATCTCCATTAATTTTTCAAATATTTCAACTTATTTTATTTTCAATTTACGATTTTCAAAATGCCTACAATAACTCAAAATTCATGGAGGCGCGCCCCGGGCCTCTAGTATAAACATTAGTAAGGAATTTTACGTATTTGAAATAAGAGGGTACGTTAAACTATTGTATTTCTTTTAAATTCTCTTTTTTAAATTTGCAAATTTTCAAAAATCAACATTTTCAGATTTAGTCCATGAATCCACAGGCGATATATCACCCTTACATATACTTCTGTCACATATTTAAGTATTTGTTTTGTTTTAAAAAACGCTAGAAACAAAATTTTATAAAAAGCACGCAAAAATATACTAGTCTTCCCTGTACTGCTAGATATGATAGTCACTGACAATAGTCAATTATTTAAAACTAGTTAATTTATTCACAGGGAAGATTTTGTTGTTTAATTTAAAAGGCATTACATAAAGAAATCACATACATAACAGCAGTTGTAAGAAAATAGCGGTTTTAGGACGTTGTCCTTACTTGCTATCGAATAAGTACTACCTCAAATTCCAGGACTTTTGATTAACAGGAAGATAAAACCAGTAGGAAAACGATTTATTGTTAAATCATCGTTGGTTTTCAAAAACTTGCATGGGACAACTAATAGGTATGAGATGTTACCAAAATAATTGTAAGACGATAAAAGTTCAATACACAAGACAAAGGAAAAGAAAAGACTAAATTAAAATAAACACCAATAATTACATAATGGAAATATAAACATGCTTTCAAAATAGTTTTTTGGGTCTTAAATAAAAGTAATTAATCAGAAAGGAAGATTAAAATTTAACTGCACATTGGTTGTAAGTCAACGAATAGAATCGCTTTCTCGGTTAAAGCGTGCTTGCGTAGACGGAGAACGTGTACGTGATCCATTTCACTGCGTAAGATGATAAGACAAAAAATGTATGTACCGAGTGAATCAAAATTAATATTTAGTTTTGACAACGAATTATGAACACTATATTTATTTACTATCATAGGAAAGATTAATAAAAGTAGAAAACGAAATTACCTCATAACACTATAAACGTTAACATTTTCTTTGTGTTTTATAATCTAAAGCTTAATGCTATAATATTATTGGTAAAATATTGGTTGCGGATTGATTTTTCTCAAAATCAACATCGTATGATAGTTGCAGAATCTAGCATACTTAGAAAAACCGCGAACTGCAGTAACACCACTTTACGAAATCGTCGGTGTGTCTGTGTTTGCGGTCGTAGCTCTGCAGTTAAGTGCGTTAGCTGTTAAGCAGGCACCTCGGGTTCAATTCCCGGTGCAAACATCGAATTTTTCGGCCGTACTCTCTCGCAAGACAATGACAAACCATCGAGAGTATATGCTCGCCTAATAAACCTCTCAACTAAGCTTTTCGGAATTGGCGTTAAACTGTAGGTCCCATGTATATGTGTCTACTGTCACGCACAACACATATACATGCGAGGGGGCAACGTCCGGTAACGGATATGCAACTTCAAGAGGACGAAAACGTCTACCAACGACAATATTTGCAAAACCCTGATCATCAATCAATAAACTTAAGGACAAGAAGTGATCATGCGAAAGAAAGACGTAATCGCAATATTCATTGCAACTTTCAGCAAAGTATAAGGAACGTGACGTTCTAGCTCTTTTAGCAGGTACTCTAGGACACGTTTTCCACCCAAATGTGTAAACGGGTATTTACAACAATATCAATTTTTTAAGATTAAGGGGACTTTCACGCTTTGTAAACAGCCTGAAATAATTGGTTCAATTTTCTGAGCTCAATTTTAAACCAATGTAACTCAACTTTGGAAGATATATGTTTTAGCAACGTATCTATCAAATAGTTCTTTTAGATTTTTGTAAAAATTATCGTAAAGAAAGAAAAAAAAGCAAAAACTAACAAACACTTTTTCAAAATCTGTAAAAATAAGTGAGTATTTTTTAGCCAAAAATCTAAAACTTTGAACATCGAAGGCGTGCTACTTCATATTGTGTTGTGGCGCCGAGAGGAATTCCGTCTCCGCCTATTGACTCGCAAGTCTTTGCCGCAGACTACTGTTGTATATTATATGTTTTGGTTGTTTTCGAAGTTGTTTCTTTAACGTATTTTCTTTTCTTTTTCTTTCTAGTGTCCGCTTTGATATCTTTTCGGTGCTAAGTATTTAAATTCTATACTATAAGTACTTACAGAACGTAATTGTTCATATTAGTGATTTGTGCAGGTGTGTGTAATTGTGAGACATTTGATAAACTGTAAAAATTGGGGTAAAAAAAGCAATATTACATCGACGTAAAGAAGAAAAAACACTTGAGGAACAGCTTTCTAAAATAAAGTCTGATATATCAAACTGCCCTCACCATGTTTTTGGAAATCATGAAAACTGCGACAAATATTTTTGTACGGGTGGCAAGGAAGGAGAAAAGAATTTTACCCCAGACTTTGTGGAATGTGGGCTAATGGACGATATATTGTCTTGTGGGAACAGGCTACAACAGAATGCATTCAGTTTATTACTAAATATGAACAATAAAGCAGAATGTTATAATTCTGTTGTGGCCAAATTTGTTGGGGATAAACGGGTAAATTTTAGTATCAAAAATAACAAAAAAAGTCCCGAAAATATACCAAATTGTATATTGAAAAATGAGAAAAAGGCGAATGTACAGAAAATCAAGAAAAACAACTTTTTCCGTCGATGGGCAAAAGGAAGAATATAACTACTGTAGATGCTGATGAAGATTACGGAGCGGTTGAAGAATTAAGTCCTGCATCAACGGAATGGAAAAGGGAAGAGCTGCTACGTCTAATATCCACTTCTGATGTTAAAGAATTAGAGATAAAGACAAGGGGACAATGTAGCAATCCCTTGTGGAAAACCGAAAAGAATGTATAGACTTACAGCATCTAATTTCGGAGCAGTTTGCAAGCTAAGAAAGAGTACTGATCCGAAAAATTTCTGTTTTGGATTTAGTGGATCTGCGGCTACCAAATGGGGTATTGATCACGAACCCATTGCAAAGAAAAAGTTTATTGAACGTGTTGGTATTACTGAGGATGTTATTGAATGTGGCCAAATTTTCCCCATTTAGGAGCTAGTCCAGACGGTCTGTTACCAGGAGGAGACATTTTAGAAATATCGTTGACCTGCAAGTTAGAACTTTCAGAGGTAGGGTAATTATTTAAAGTAGTGGGTACTAAAAAATTGTTGTTGGGCAGCCCATCAAAACCGTTGGAAGCAGCAGGGCAATTATCTGAAATAATTTGAGAAGCAATTCTTTTCTTGTTTTCAAGGGAGTCTTCCAAATATCCTTCGGCGACGCTTGAACTTTTCCAACCACCATGTCGTTTAATTGTGGTTAAATTTGCCCCAGAATCTGCTAATAAGCTAGCGGACGTCCGACGGAAACAGTGGCCCGTATAAAATTCACTATTCGGCAGTTTCAGAAATTCTGCTATATTTGCAGGCATCTTCCCAAAGGTATTAATACCCACTGGTTGTATGGTACACTTATTGTCTGTGTACTTTATAAAAAGTCGTCAGTGGTTTACGTGATTTGGACGCAAATGCCAGGTGATATAAGTTAATGTAAGCTTCAGTAATGATAGTAAACGTTCTTGAAACTCTAGTTTTACTGTCTGGAATGTTTACGACTAGTGTACTTCCTAAATCTTCAATATTGTTTAATGTCAGCTGACAAATTTCTTCACGGCGGCAAGCGCCTAGCAGCAACTTTGAACATTAAGTACTTATTATCTGGTGCCTCACCAATAAACTTGTCAATATTTTCTAGGGTGAAAATTTTTGATTTTTTTGGACGGTATCCTTCTCCTTTGCGCTTCAAGAACGCAATGAGTTTATAAAATTTACCGATGTGGTGATTAGTTGTGACATTCAACATTGCCTTTATCATGGAAAAATGTGCCAAAAGTGTAAAAGATTTCCATATTTTGGAATGTTCCTCGAAGTAAGCTAACATAACACTTTCGTTATATTTTCCTACAACATTCTTTTGGGCGCACCAATTTTGAAAGCGCTTAAACGCTAATTCATATTGTTGCTTAGATTTAGTGGGCAATAAATCTAATGTTGCTCTACTAGCAGCTTCTACTATTTCTATTGGAATTTCATCACTCATCTTAAATTTCACGAATCTAATATTTCGCAACTGTCAAACAATAAGCGAACTTAATTGTTTTGTAAATGTCACAGACTGCCTGATTTTTTTCGGCAATCTTTTAAACTTTTTATACATTTTGCTGTTATCAATAGTGGCGTTTGTAGAAAAAATGTTGTATGATATACGTGTGATTTTAACACTTATATCATAAATAACTATTAATTGATCAATTGGTTTTTGTTTTATTATAACGTATTAACTCTTCGTCGGAAAAAGTGAAAAAAAAGGGGTGTTAAATATTTGGTTTGGAAACCGTCGCATAACTTTCACATCTTATTTCATAAGATGTGGAGTAAGAAGGAAAGTTATTGTAAATTACCTCGTAAATTACATTATGTACAATATTTATTTGAACAATTACCATACCAATAAATATATAAATTTGAACAATGCCATTTTCCTCTTTTTGCTTTTTTGAGCAAATCGAATATTTAATAGTATCAAAACGATGTGGAGTTTGTACGAAATGCGTTTTCGTTTATAAAGGTTGTTGTTACAAAGTTATCCATTATGTAATTATAATTGTAGTTTAGTATTTTTCAGCAAAAGCATTGTGCTTATAGTTGCGGCTGCTGTAGTACACTTTAGTAAAATATTTCTGCACCTAATTAAAACTAAATTATTACATATTAAGTAAATGGTACCGTTCTAGATTTATTTATTTTCCATTTTCCTATACTGTAATTAGTCGGAATCTTTTGCCGAAATTTTATCAATTATTATTTTCTACAAATAAAGTTATGTATGTGATAATGTTTTTTTATGGTATTATCAATGGTATTATATTTAGAGCACAATCACAGACAGTTGAGCCCAAACCATAAATTAGATAATTTACCAAGTGAAGCAATTAATCGATATTGTTCTTTGTCTGACTTTCTCACTAGAAACTCCAACTCTGAAAACGTATGTCTTTTCTTCAATGTCTGCAGTAACTTGTGACCTCCCGTTTAAATCTGAGTTGAAGAAAAGTGTGAAATCCCCCTTAATCATGGATTTAAAGAGGTTGTTATCCAAGTTTAGGTTAACATATTAACCAGGTAGCTCAATCACAATTTAATTTAACACAAAAATATATACAAGAGCATATGTGTAGGGTCAAAGGAAATTTATCGAAACCTTCAAATTTATACATAGTATATAAAAAACAAAATCAAATCAGTAATTAAAGTTGGACACCATTCTGTTGTTTTTTTTAAGTAAAATAGAAAACTTTAAACTTAATCTAACAAATTTTGACACAATTACTTACAGTTTTAAATGTACAATTGTATACAAATGTCTGCGGATATCTTGGCATCACTTGCTTCGATACGATAAGAACTTGACACAGATAATATGCGGTGGATGTAAATAAACCATATGATTTAAAGGGCTGACTGTACGTAGAATTATTACGGTACAGAGCAGCCTTACTGTACGCAGCAGGTGGAAAATGGACCAAGATGTCCGAATATTTCAGTTACAGATTAACCCATTAACACATTCGACAAGCCATTACATCAGAAAGCAAACAAAATTAATAATGGCGAGTAACTCCATTAACATTGATTATTTTCAATCATATGGTTTGCAATATTCGCATTAAAACAAACAAACATACGCAAACGGAAAATTGTATAATTCAACGTAATAGTAACGAAATAATGCTATAATTAATACGTAAATATGTACACTCATGAGGTACTACTATATAATACTATATAAATAAATATAAGAAATCAATAATGGGTGTGACCTCCATTATTATTGATACATTCTTGGAGGCGTCTGCTCATTGACGCTATCAAGGTATCAATATAATTAATATTAATCGTTTCCCATGCGGTATCAATGGCTGCAATTAGTGCATTACGGTTTACTGGTATAAAATTTGGCCCTTGTTGTCTTCGGATAACAGCAAGTATTCTAGCCCAAACATTTTCGATATGTTAAATGTTAAAATCAATGAGCAGACGCCTCTAAGAATGTATCAATAATAATGGAGGTCACACCCATTATTGATTTCTTATATTTATTTATATAGTAATACCTTTATTTAAAAAAAAACGTTTTCATTTAATTTTAAACTATAACTTGGTATCTTAATTATAATTATGTAATAAATTCTTGTCAAAAAACTAAATATATACGTTGACAATAAGAATTGCCTTAGTTTTTATTTTCACTTTTTATATTAACTACAGAAAAAATGAAACGTCATAAAATATACATTTTGTAAGGACTAAATATTATGAATAGAGAGTTTAATGATTTTTTTTAATAACTTACAATAATTAGTAGGTTAGATTTATTTAAAAATAAGTAATAATCAGTCAACCCAAATAACCATGTTTAGTTTTTTGATTTAATTTAAAAGTTATTGCTTGTAGACGTTTTTTAAATCAAAATTATTTCTAATTTTATTTTGTAAACATTTCCTAAACAAAATTTTGATTCGATAATTAATCGAGCTATGGTGTTTAATTAGCGATACCTTCAAATATATTCTTTAAAGAAAAAATTAAGTAAGCAACGTAAATTACCTATTTTCTAAAACGTGCTTAGTGTAATGATTCATTGTACAGTCCTTCTATAAGATAACTCCTGCTGAGACTACCTGCTGTTAGAATTGTAAATGATACCCTTAAGCCCGCTTCACAATGTGCAAACTTTTGTTTACAGAAATTGTGGTGTCCAAGTTTTAAATTTCAGGAGTGTACATACACATTTATTTATTAGTAAAGCACAAACTTGCTTTTATGATTGCTACTTTAAAAACGCAACCTATTGTTCCATTGATCAAGCGACGGATGATATAGACCCGACGAAAAATTTTGCGCTAATAACCAAACAATGCTTTTACCGTAAACCAACTACTCAGAATTTCATTTTGATTCAGAACGCTACTAAAAAAAATTGCCCGTTACAACGCTTAAAATTTGAATTTTTACACCAATCAAGATGTATCATTAATATTAAGAAAAATCTTGTTAAATAATGCTTGGTACAAGTTTTACTGAGGGGAAATTTGTAACATGATTTTTTTGTGCAATTGTATGATTTGCGTCGATTCCCTAAAATAGTTTTCTTTCCACTGTTTTTGGCGATACACCCTCATGTTACTTAGTGATATGTTATTTACTTTTTGTTGCTTCTTTAATGTTTTCGTCTACTCTCTCCCTGTACTCTTTTGCTTTCTACAATTTGTAGCATTTGATTGGTACATTGCCTATATTTTTGTTTTGTGAATCTATTTCAGATTCTTTTTACTCTTGTATCTTTTATTTTGATTTTATCATATTATCTATAATGGAACTTCTTTTCCACTCACTACTTCAAGCGATTTTCTTCCATTTAAATCCGCCATTAACATCTTTTTCTCTATAATTTTTTCTACTGTTTCTTCTGTTTTCTCCCAAAATTCTTCCTTCTTTCGTACAATTTCATCTTTATTTGGTCTATAGACCACTACCAAAGTTATTCTCGACTGTTTTTTTATTTTCCGTTTCTATCGTTATTATTCTTTTGAAATTCCAATCCATTTGTTTATGCAATTTGTTACCTTTTTTTCTAATAATACAACCTACTCTTTTTGTGCACTCTGAGGCCTCTCTACCCCGTTCTTTTCTGTTAAGTCTATCGTTTCGGTCAGTTTTCTCAAATTTCTTTTCTTTTGTGCCGAACACGTTTAGAATTGAGTGTGTAGTCTTATGGAACGCTAGCCATAGTTGATCAACAAGTATGCCAGGCAATCTTTGCTGCTTCGGGTAAAATTAACACGATGCATTGTGTTATGCGACTTACAGCAACAGTGTGAGCCCGTCTCCTTTTTAAAATACATTGCCTACTCCACCCACACTGAATTCTTAGCGTGGTCGGCACAATAGTTCGTTTTTTTCCCGTTAAACTTCTGGTATTTCACATACCTATTCTAAAATATTTTTTTATGCTTTCACATTTCACTCGTTAACTTTTTTTTCTTATTTAATTCTTTCCATCTATAAAAACTTTTGATAACCGGTTTTGACTTTTTTTTTCTTTCCTGTTCTCTTTTTTTTGTTTTGTTCGATCATTACTAATTGTCGTTTAAGTTTTTCAATATCGCTTTTCCTTCATTATGTCTACTTTCTAAAGTTTTCTAGTTCAATTACACCTATTTTATGCGTATGATTAATTTGGGTGTGGATTTCTACGTTGTCTTCTAAAAATTTTTTCGTTTTCTGTTTCATTCGTAGTGTACTGTTAATTTCTATCCCTAGTTCGTGCACTACTTTGTTGTTTTTTTTTCTTTTTTAAGGTGTTCCATCTTTCGCTAGTGCACATTTTTGCTTTGTCACTTTCTTCCTTTCTCATCGCTCTCTTTCTTTTTTGTCCCTCTATTGATTCACTAACCTATATACATCTTGATGTCTTTATTTCCTGTTTAATAATTGTAAAATAATAATATTTTTCTTCAAGCGACATTAAAATTTCATATTATTGATCTACTGACATACGCTAAAAAGACTTTTTCCGTCGACCTCATTATAAAATTGAGTTTTACGTACTCCCTGAATAATCATAAAGTAACACTTTTTAACTGTAATACTTTTCGTCCGCAAACACTTTTCGTCCGCAAACATCTGTCAATGTCAATTATTATTTTATGTCAAATTAAATAAAGTCGAAGTAACCAGTATGAAAACCCATTTTTAAGAAAGGATGAATTTAGTGACTACATAGGATATTACAGTACTTTAGGTACATACTGAAACATTTTAGATACTGCAGAATATTGTTTGTTTACTTCCATTTATAACCTCAATTTCTCAATCCCACACAACTTTGAACAAAAACAATTTGTTGTTCAAATTACAAGTACATGATTTTAAGTGCTTTGAAATGATATTAATAAATTGTTTATAGTTTCTACAATGTGCGAAGCATATAGAAGAGCCTGGTTGTAATCTCACAATACTCGATACATTGTTTTCAATATGTAACACTAACTTCTTTAAAGTTATTCATTTATAAGGTAAGACAGAATTCATACGACTTGAGATTGCTTTAGACAATTTTATTAGGTAACATTTTGATACAGAAGCGGAGTTCCGATACAAAATTTTCACGATCATAAAATACAAAAACTTACAGTAGAAGTGAGTTAATTATGGTTACCTTTCTATTACTGTATTTGATTGATGTAAATAAGTAATAATGCTAATGGAAAACACAAGAACAGTAATTACCTGTGAAAATCATTTGAATATTGATTCTGTCGCAGGAAAAAACAAAATAGAATCATATAAGCCATCAACATTACTGGGTTCAAGATTTATTCGTACACAAAAACAAGGTGATTTCACAGTTTTCAATAAGCTGAAAGAAGATTA